>PYDT01000087.1:121059-175148 GCA_004837865.1 Musa balbisiana
GTGACTCCGAACACCAAGGCTGAGACCTAATACTTGGATTCTGAGACCCCTGAGCTGCAGGCTGCAAGCTACCGATTGAAGGCTCGAGCTGCTGAGTTACAGGCTGAGTTACCTGAGCTCCAGTCTAAGGTCACTGAGCTGCAGCCTGAGGCTTTCCCCTAGCATTCTCATTCTGCGACTCCGGAGTGAGATTCCGACTTTCCTACTTGTCTGCTTGTCTATCCGTTACTTGTCCGCTAACAACTCGTACTAACACATTATTATTAGTTTCTTCCTTTCTTACTTTTGTACTCTGTTGCTTGGCGGATCGGAAGAAACAGACTCATTAGCCAGGTGCTGTATTCACCTGTGTTTTAGTGCAGTGTTCGGCGGTAGCGAGTTCAAAGCGGTAGCGAGTTCAAGGCTTTAGTCCGGCCGGCCCTTGTTCAATTCTTAGTTGTAATGCACTAGATCGTAATAGAGTGCATAATAGGATTAGGCATAAGGAACACAGGAGTCAACACTCGGCTGGAACACTTCAACTATCAATCAAGACTGGAAATCGGATGCATCGGATAGGAAACACAGAAAGAGGGCTTGGGTTTAACGAACCAAAGAGGGATTGGACTTCACACCGAAACAACAGATCTATCGTTCAACAGAAAACAATAGAAGGTTTTTCGAACAAATAGAGCGGTTTTTCTCCCTAATTACTATAGGCAAACTACTCGAAAACACTAATCTAAGAAAACCCATTCTAAATATCAGTAAATAAACAAAGTCTAGGAATAAGAAAATGAACTAAGTGAAAGAATAAGAAACACACAAGCCGGATCAGAGGAATGAATTAAAACACTGCTAACAAGGCCCTCACTACCAAACACAGGCAAACAACGGCGTAAGACACAAAGGCAACTGAAATAATAAAAAACACATAATTTGGGGTTCTTATTAGTTCTCTTCTGTCTCCAGCGGCAGTAAGGCAATAAAGAGTTCTTAATTGATATAATAAGTTATGTCTTTGGCAATAAAAGAAACAACAGCAACAGTACGGATTATAAGGCAGTTCTGTATACGTTCTGTCTTCGGCAGTGGTGTTTGTAACGGAGGAGATTTGATGTCCAGGAGTTAACTCGCTACCGCTACACTTTTGCTCTTTTCTATTGAACGACGGAGCTCTGGTGCGGGTGTGAAGTAAACATCATGATTCTCAGTATTATTAGTGAAGTTATAGACTACCCGAGTCAACCCTATTCTCTAAGTACTCTCAGTAAAGTTCTAGGTTACCTATGCTATTGAGAAAATCGTTTTATAGGTTTGTTTTGTGCCGTATTATTCTTATGGGGTTGATCTGATACCTGCCCCACGTGCTAATTATTTGAGTAGGTTTTCTATGTCAAGCTGGCTTCCTATTCTCTTGTTCCAAACTGACACTGCTTTATCTCATTTTCCGTAATCTATCCTCGTTTCCTCCTAAAAAGCAGAAAGGTTGTTCGTTCTTTTTCATAGCTTCCGGCATTGACGGATATTCTTTTTCATAGCTTCCGTCATCCTTCTTAGTTTCCTCCTAAATAACTGAGGCGGGTTTTCATTTTCGCAGCAAAGGGCATTAAGGATATTCCGCCGGGGCATCCGTCATATTTGGATGTGCAGTAGCAATAGCCTTCGAAGGACGAGTTTGGAGAATGAGATAGTGTACTCTAGCAGTGGTATTGGATAACAAGTAAAGTATCAAAAACGAATAGGCATGTCGTGAACAAGCACAAGGCAAATACAGGCTTATGGTTAGGCATATTATATTTGAAGTAAGTCAGGATCTGGGTTGGTGAGAGAAGTGTTTTTTCCTTGTTTTATTATTATACTGGGGTGGTTGAGGTTTTGACTCTTATCGGTATTAGCGGAATTCTTTGCCTTGACTCCAGTTCTTGTGCTTAGGAGTGAGATCCCCCGCGCAGCGCTGTCGAGTTGAAGTCATAGAAGCACTGTTTTGAGTCTGTTAGGCGGTTGTTCTAATCAGTATTTCAAGTTATTGATTGGTAGCTGGGGAGTTGGGAGTGGCATATACTATAGTAATAGAACACAGGATCCGGATATCAAGTGAGAACACTCAAGATGAAAAACCGAAATAGGGAATGAGGCTGCAGCTTCTAAGACTTTCTCCTATATAATAAAGATTGGAACTCCGGACTCGGATGCAACAAGACAGGATTGCATAAGTCATAATGCAACTAAGAATCGTTTTGGATCAATAAGAATGATGAAACTAGAGCAAAGGTCAAAAGAGATGCAACTATACACCACAGGGCACTCAACCTCCCTCGCTGGAATCAAGCTCTCAAGTAGGAGTGCGAGGACCTAATCTCGCTCTACCATTCCGAAACTAGAAAACGGACAATCTAGTCCGCTGTCCGGGCCTTACTTATTCGTAACTGAGCTTTACTTTGCTAACTCAACACTTTACTTGTGCTTTTCATGCCTATGCTCTGGTTGAGTTTATTGGCTATGGTAGTAGTTCACTCCGACACTCCTTTCTTAAGGAATCCAATTCGAAAGTGAGATTTCAACAAGTACTATGAAACCACGACTCTAGGTCAATAAGGGAAGGCTTCGTTACTGGTTTCTAGTTCTGAGAGTAGTGATGGTTGTCTTAGGCACTGAGATAGTTATCCATATTATAAGTACAACTGAGAAGTCCCATTCTGATAATTAGAGTTATATGTTATACGGCATTAGTGGAATCTGATAGCTATTAGTTTTATCTACTATCGTTGTAGGAAAGCCCAGTTTCGAGTTCAAGCCTGTTTGCCGGTAGTTCGTTCCATTCCTCTTAGTCATAGTGATTCAAAAGTCTGATTTCTTTGTTGAAGTCGTTAGGGTGTGTTGCACATTCCAAGTTTCTAGTGAAAGTTATTAGATTCTCAGTAGTGACAGGCTCAAGCTCAGAGTAATAAGTGAGTATCGCAAGTCTTTTATAGGTGGTGTAATTCCCGGTTTATTCTTTGAGTCTAACAGAGTTGAGTAGTTCATTCCCAAAAGCAAGTAAAGGCGGGACAAGAAGGACATTCTCTAAGACTTCACTTGAAACCGTCCGTTGCAAGTATTGTTTTAGGTACCATTTATTTAAGAGACCCCGTAAATGAAAACAGGTGACAAACACAGGAGCGGACTTGGTAATGACTTTGTGTACTAGATGATTCTCCTGATCTGAAATGCACTGCTGGCTCAACAAATACTTCATTGAATCTTGTTTGCTATGAATATAGAGGGATGAGAATGGAATGATCAACTACAGGATAAAGGGTAGGTAGAAGATACTGGATCGGGGAAGGAAGCTAGATCATCAGATGGAGCAGGCGCTTTCGGGGAAAGTTCATCATATATTACTGGCTTTGATGCCCTAAGTTCATGAGTTGGCGAAAGGGGTGTTGCGGGAAGCGAGACAAGACAATCAGCTTCATCCGTCTTTGCTGGCAAATCAAGAAATCAAGAAATGTTGAATCAGTATTTGCTTGCTGGCAAAGAAAGAAATCCGAGGAAGCTGAAGCTATAAGTACTATTGATCCCAGTGCAGAAGATTGGTCATATGAGAACGACTACTGCCCTAACTGTACTTGGCTCTCCCAACTGACTATGGAGGCCTCTGATCTGTATTTGGATCCTGCTCCACCTGATTTAGAGGTTGATTTACCTGATTGAGAGTTGAGTTCAGAAACACTAAGTGAGCTAACGGGAGCCAGAGTATAAGTCTAGGGGAGGAGCCAGCAGCTTTGGTTGTTTCATTCTTTTATTACTTGGTTCAATTCTGATCTTTCTTTCTTAAACTGTGAAATCGAAACCTTGCTTTACTGCACCTTAGTCTACCATTGCTTTCTAGAATTCTCCAATTAACCGATCTCGAACCCTGCTCCGATTCTTACTACCTTTGGTTTCAACCTATAACCGGTGCTTCTCATACTTTACCTGGTACTACTTGCAATCCAATCTATTAAGTAGGAATACGAGACATAAGTAGGAATATCACCAGTACAGATAAGACTCACTCAGCTAACCGACCATAAGAAAAAGAAGAAAATAGATTAAGTAAGAACAAAACACGACTCTATTAACTAAACCCAGTAACCCAAGCCTTACAACTACCGCGACATAGGAAAAAAGCCTTATTAGTTAACATCGATCCAAGCCTTGTTAGTTAACATCGGTGCCAAGCCTGAATCGTGCCTTTCGCGCCTCTCAGTCTCGGGCTTACTACCTTTACTTTCATTCTCTCGCAACTGACTATGATCCTTACTTTTGAGCTTCAAACAACCTCTCTCCGCTCTAGAAGCCTGTAGCTAACTACTATGAGAATTCACTAGTGCCTAACTGGCCGCTCTCAGACATGTATTTCCCGTCTATAAGTCATGCCTCCACTATGAATATGGTATATAATAATGTTAGAACAAGCCAATAGAGCATAATAGAATATAATAGAATAGATATAACTACCATCAGAATACGACTACTGACAAACTGACTAGGGCGAACGCTTATAAGGTTTGATTGACCTACTGCTAGCAAGAGTGAAAACAGCGCCTCTAATACTGGAACTGGGAACTCTGATCCGGATCTTTGCTCTGGCCCCTACCTCTATTGACTGACTTTCTTGTCCCTAACTCAGAAACTCCTAACTCGCTTACCCGGGTATCAACTCCGTATTTGACCTTTTCTGATTCCTCCCCTACACTCCTATTAGAACTACCCTTACTCTCGGTCTGTTATTCCTCGATCTCATTCTCGCTACCTCGACTTTCACTCTTTAAGAAACTGGGATTTCCACTCGTGCTAACAAGACCAATACTCCGGATTTGGACTCTAGGACTAATGCTTCCGAGGCCGATACCACTGCTTAGTAGAACGGAGCTACTACTGACAAACAGGTTGACCATCTTGACTTTGCTCCTTGTACTAGTGCGGACAAGACTCATCCCACAAACTAGCAATTCCAGTTCATAGTAAAAGAGAGGTATGGTTGCCCGAGGGTCGTTTCCGTTCTAGAGTAATAATTGAAGTAGTAGGATTTAGGGCCGATGCTTATAGTAGTTAGCGGTAAGGCGGGAAAGAGGCAATAAAGAACTCGACCCAGCTGTAAAAGAATGAAACAGTGGAATGAAAGTCAAAGAATCAACCCACCAAGCAACTACTAATGACCAAGCCACTACTAACGTGGCGCGGTAGCGAGCGGATAAAGCGGTAGCGAGTTTAAGACTCAGAGTGGAACCCAGCTGTCAAAGAAGAAAACCCGGCAGTCACAGACTCAAACTACTAAGACAAAGAATGGAACTAAGCAGTCGAAGCCTTAAGTCGGTATAGCTCGGGCCTGTAGCTCACCAATTGTAGCCTTGCTCTCAGGGGTCTAAGTTTAATACTCGCTTCCCTCAACCTGTAGCTCCTAAGATTCAATTTCTATAGGAGAGTACAAAATCTGATCTGAAGCCGCAAGTACCGCAAGTGGTTCTGTTCTGAGCGTGGAGAGTCCGGAGAGGAGTCTGATTACCCACTTCCATCTATAAGTGTTGCTTTCTATTCTTTAGGTCGGGTCACTTTCGCCTGAATCCTCAGCTGTTTCTCTTCAGTCAACAACATTCCCGTGAGCCTTGTAAACAAATCATTAATGGAATCCATCAAGCTCGCATAAGATTGTAGTACAGTATAAGATGGAACTTTCCCCGACGCCTAGTAAAGTCAACCAGTAATTTCTTATCGAGCACCGGGTCAACCAGAAATGGGGAATAGAGTGCTTAATCAAAAGATGGAATTGCAACTGACTTTATTGACCCAGACTTTGAATCTAAAGCTTCCTCACCGGATCTGACTGCTATTTATTCTCTGGTATACTTTCTTTCTTCGGAATCTTCTATCAACTCTCACTCAACGGAAGGATACCTCGCTTCAAAGCCTGTAATGTCTGATATTATTCCCTCAAACAACAGAGAGCAACCAGCGCCTCAATTCCATTCAACAGGTTCGGAAGGGTTGAACTTCTTATTGGAGCGGAGGGCGTCAGTGAGCTCGTTTAAAGAAGCAATCCTGCTCTGCTCTGCTACTAAGCTTTGTAGTGTGTCCTGTTATTTCTACAAGGTAGGAATGAAGTACTGGTTTGGAAGCGCTAACAGGGAGGGTAATTTCATAATTGTGTTTACTCGGCAAAGGGGCAAGCAATGCAATAAATATAAAACAGGTTGACTCGGCCTTACTCTCTATTCTCTTGTTCGCACAGTTTCTTATTGAGTTTTGTTCCGACTTCCGGATACTGCTTCGGTATCTTATATTGCCGACCTTTTTTCCTTGGTTCAAGATTCAACCTTTCCTACGAAATCCTCTGCCGGAGCCCTGTTTCCCGAAGTTTGACATATTCTAGAACACCCCTACCCCGACAAGCGCACTGCATCGATTCTCTCTCCATGACAACTAAGGTGAAGATGGATCTTTGCTCGAACGTAACTCTCAGGTGCTCGAATCCACTATACTTGAAGAACCAACAACACCAGAATCTTAACCTTACTTGAGAACAGGAACTCTCTTCTTTGGACCACTTGGCGCATAAGAAGTCAGGAATAGATTCTGTCCCTGCACCTGAACAATACTCATACTTTTGACGGCTTAGGATAAAGCTTATGAAACTACTCTAACTGCGGACTTTGGCCCTTATGTAGATATTGAAACAGATTCTTCACGAGCTTCTCCTTACTTGAAGTTAAGAATATCAATTATGTGCATCACTTATAGAAGAAAGTCAATGACTCTGCACGTAACTCTCAGGTGCTCGAACGTAACTCTCAGGTGCTCGAACGTAACTCTCAGGTGCTCGAACGTAACTCTCAGGTGCTCGAACGTAACTCTCAGGTGCTCGAACGTAACTCTCAGGTGCTCGAACGTAACTCTCAGGTGCTCGAACGTAACTCTCAGGTGCTCGAACGTAACTCTCAGGTGCTCGAACGTAACTCTCAGGTGCTCGAACGTAACTCTCAGGTGCTCGAACGTAACTCTCAGGTGCTCGAACGTAACTCTCAGGTGCTCGAACGTAACTCTCAGGTGCTCGAACGTAACTCTCAGGTGCTCGAACGTAACTCTCAGGTGCTCGAACGTAACTCTCAGGTGCTCGAACGTAACTCTCAGGTGCTCGAACGTAACTCTCAGGTGCTCGAACGTAACTCTCAGGTGCTCGAACGTAACTCTCAGGTGCTCGAACGTAACTCTCAGGTGCTCGAACGTAACTCTCAGGTGCTCGAACGTAACTCTCAGGTGCTCGAACGTAACTCTCAGACCTATCCACTATACTTGAAGAACCAACAACACCAGAATCTTAACCTTACTTGAGAACAGGAACTCTCTTCTTTGGACCACTTGGCGCATAAGAAGTCAGGAATAGATTCTGTCCCTGCACCTGAACAATACTCATACTTTTTGACGGCTTAGGATAAAGCTTATGAAACTACTCTAACTGCGGACTTTGGCCCTTATGTAGATATTGAAACAGATTCTTCTCACGAGCTTCTCCTTACTTGAAGTTAAGAATATCAATTATGTGCATCACTTATAGAAGAAAGTCAATGACTCTGCACTATAAGATAATAACTATTTGACCTTGCTTCTCTCAAGTGCTTTAAAACTCTATCTCACCAGGCAAGAATGTAGGTTCGGGTGCTTTGCTTTAAAACTCCAACCGGGCAATAATATGGGTTCGGTGCACGAGCAGTGTTAGCTTACTTTTTCACTGAAACAAATCTTCCAACTCCGGGGGAACTCCTAATTCTTTACCGACCCCCCGAAACCAGAAAGTCCGAATTTGCCATCAAGGGAATAAACATAAGAAGGGGGTTTTGCTAGGTATAATAAATGGAATCCGATCCGATAACTAACCAACAAATAGAATCTGGTAGCTAACCAACTAACCTAGTGATATAAGAATTTAGGTTGTGCGGGTCCATTGCATAATGCAGAATATCTGAATATGGTGTATCTTGTTTAGTAGTGACTTGTCTGTTGGGAGTAGACGCAAGGTAAAGAACTTGAACTGGCCATTCGACACGACAAGAAAGTTAATAACTAACTCTTTCCACTCTATCCGGATCTGGCAAATTACTTGTAGCAGAAGATCTTTCTTATGATGCTTATCTAGCTTCTCATCTAGCTGCGAATCTTGTTGACTTCACTCACTCCTCTCCAGGAGTTAAAGGATTAGTTAAAAACAATAGAGGTGTTACCAACCCCGAACAAGACGGAAAGTGCGGAATCCCATTATGTATTTCGAGCACATGGTATAGCTCTTAGTAAAGAAGCACACTGAACCAGTGTTATTGAGCCCTTTGACGAGGTAGATGCACAAAATCTTGACTTCAATGTCTATTTCCGTGAAAAAACAAGTACTTTCCCTCGGAGCAGACTTCAAAACAAAGATTTGCATCCCAAAATCGTAGAGGTATGTATTAATTAGTTCTCGAACTCCACGAAACTACTAGGTTCCGCCTAACACCTACTCTATCGTATTCAATGAAAGGTATAGCAGCTGGGCGATGAGGAAGATGGGACAAGAAGCGACGTTACTCAATTGACATATGGGACAAGAAGTGACGTTACTCAATTGACATATATGGGGATAGCTATCAATTCTTCTTTGACTTTCCCGGAGTGGAGTTTTTTGTCTCAATTCCATTCTCTCGTTAGAAAAGGCACCAGAACGGAGTAATAACATCGCCGAAAACAACCATAGACTTGCAAGATACAGCCCGGGAGCAGAAATAGTCCGGAAGCCTACGCGAGCATGCCTACCGCCGCCCCCACTCGGTGGCTAATGGGCCCCTTCTCTCACGTATCCAGTCTTCGACTCTAACTTCTTGAGAAGCATATTGATTTTTCCACGCTACTGAACTTTTGTATGTGCTTATGTCCCCGCTACTGGATCATTAACCGGATATGCATACGGCTTTACAACCGGTCATGGATCCATAACTTCAGGTCTCTAGATCTCGCATATGGAGAACGAATCGTATCTGAGATTGGAAGAGTCGAGCAGCTATATTCGAATGCGTACTCCTCTATTGTTTGCTTGCTGTTCATCACGGGGATTTCACAGAGAGGGGATATCGAGTGGCCGCTGATTATATAAGCGCAGACTCTTGATGAGAGCCGGTCGGTCGAGACTCTTTCTTAGCTTAGTTCCATGTGCTCATTCCGTTTTGTGGGGAAATGTGAGAAACATTCCAATATGCCCTTTAACGAAATTCGAATAGAAAAAGCGAAACTCTAAGAAGCTGCCTTTGACGCCCTAAGCCCTGTTACTTAAGAGCTTGAAAGCATTTGCCTCTTCCCCTTGGCTTAGTTCTTCCTGCCATGCCAATGCGATCAGCCAATTGGACGGGGTTTCATTAAAGTTGGTTGCACCCTTTCGGCGTATGATATGCCATACTAACTAGGGATTCCACGGAAACAGCTTCCTCACCGGAACCACTTGTTGCTTACTTTACGCTTTCTGGTTCCCTTGCTTCTTCTGCTTTTGATCTAGCTCCTTATGTATCGCTACGTGGGCTAAGCGTCGCATTCAGATCTTCTTCCTTACACGATACGACAACCAAAGTAAAGCCAAGAATGGAAGCACTAACTAACTAAGGGAAAGCAAAGTGAAGCACCTTTCCTAGACTTAATAAGAACATGGATTCTGTTCTGAACCAATTCTATAAGGGGAAGCCATGTTCTTAGACTCTTATGGCATTTTGTACATTCTTGTTGAATAGAGTTGACTTACCTACTTACAGCTACTCTGCATACAAATCATTCAGAATACTCCTTTCACTGGTCGGGTGCTAAAACAAAAGAAAAGAGTTCAGGCCACTGATCCTATAATGAAGATAGATGGGATTTGGACTTTGTTAGAGCCCGCGACACTGCTTCCTTTTTGTGGAATGCGTCTGACTTTAGGAGGATTGCTTTACGGTAGCTTTCAACAGCCGACTTAAGCAAAATGTTTACGAAAGCAAATTCACCACATAATCGTAGGGCAAATCTCAGTCTTAAGATATCAGAGCACAGGCTAAGGCTTCCTGTATAAGCTTGGCTTGAACGACCCCAATAACTTGTCCTGGACAAAAGCTTCCTTAAAGGTCTGGTAAATGCTAAACTTTCTGCTCATGTGTGGGCTGTGTGAAACTTCTTCGGATGGGCTTATTTAGTGGAATCCAGAACGGAGAAATGAAAAGAGGAGTTGGTCTGGTCTCGTCCTGCAATTACTAAAAATACTCAATCAAACAGGAAAATCCGTCTTTTACGAGATCGAGGCCTCGGGGGTTCGGTTCGGCATTCCTCGGGCTGTTCGCTGACCAATGCGCTTTCAGGGTCCTCTCTTACCCACCAGGTTAGAGATTGCAAAAGCAGCTTCTTTCTAAATGACACGAATCCCCCAATAGTGGTTCTTAAACGGAATATAGTGTTACTTGCGACTTCTGATTCTATTATGAAACTCATTATTGCCATAATCTCTTCGATCCCTTTATTGATGTGCCAGACCAATATTAATATTCAAAGGGCGAGTAGGAAAGTGTAAGAAACGAGTATAGGAAAAAGACAGAAAAATCAAATCAATCCAAAAGAAAGCTAAGAAAGAGAAAGCTGCTAAGGTCTGCGACTGTTTTTTGACTTCGTGTATTCGCCTTTGAAGAACCAGACGAGGAAAGCGAGGGCTCCCATTTGATAAAGCAGAGCATCCATCCATGCTTTCAAAAAGTCAGGATGTCGAATTACTAATTAGAATAGTCCAATATTGGTAATACTAAGCATAAGTCTCCGTTCACTCCTCATGAAAAGGAGTAAGCGAATAGTCCAGTAAACTTTACCTGTTCATACCACACGTAAGCGAAACATCCCACTCCCCCTGTATGTTGCAAATGAACCATAGCGAACGGGCGGAGCTCACCTCATCAAAGCTAGAATAAGCTCATAGGAGGCTCGGAAAGCAAGCAGGAGCTCTCCTTCCCTTAACTACTCAAGAAATAGATCTACCGCGGGAAAGGAAGCTGCATTAGAGTCGGCATCAGAGCCAGTAGGTAAAGGCATAAGATGGATGGGGAAGAGAGACGGGCATGATGATTCCCCCTATGGATGACTAGCTTTTCCTTCTCGACGGGTGCTTACTCCATTATATGGGACGACTACCACCGAAGGAGGCCTTGCCCACGATGAGACGAGACGACTACTTGTAACATGCTTCAGGGGTTTCGTCAAAATCCGTCATTCCTGTTTGATTCTTGCTTGTTTCCGCGCCAGAGGGAGTGAGGTTGAATTACTTGGAAAGTGAGGTTAGCGCTTTACGTGCAAGGTTGTTAGCTTGGTCGTTCGTGTCACCTACGTGCGGCTTGCGCTATTTCCTCTTCATGGCCTACACTTGCCTTAGCTCAAGCCTGATGACTACAATACACAAAGCAGCTAAAAGAAATCGACGACTTTTGAATCAATCCGTTTTGCCACTAACTTATTGCATCTCCATGCCCTTAAGAAGGTGCATGCACTGATTTGATGGAGCTACAAACACCTCCTAGGGGGGAACGAAATGAACGTAACTACACGCTCTTTTACCGGCGCATTCCAGCGAAGCCAAATGGATAGCTCTTGCTTTACCTATAAACAGCCCTGCATATATTCTCCTCCGATTCCGGTTCATGACCCAAATCCCTTTTTCCCCGTGCTCTTTCAATGCTTTGCTTTAGGCAGTTGAATTCTCATAAGGGTGGATTGGATCTACAAAGCCTGTTCGAGAAGGGAAGGAAGAGGAGCCGTCACTTGCGAAGCGAACAAAGCTTAGCGCTAAAAAAAGCCCTATGATCCTGAGGGAGAGCCTTCCGTATCGGATAAGCTAGCAGAGCTGTTTGAACCCAAAGGAAGGGCAGAAGTGTCTTCAAGTAGTGGGATTTGACCAAGGCGGTAAAAGAATAGGATAGCTTGCTCTATAGGCGGGAGGTCGGTAATCATTTTCATAGTATCAAATAGATTGCTTGAAAGCAAGAACCACGTATCGGATAGTAATCAGGTTCAAGCCAGCGAGCTAGTCCAAATCCGCTTTCTTTCGTAGACAAAGTGAATCAATCCTTTTTCGAAGGGTTTGAAAGGAGGTCATAGACATAAAGGGGTGGAGCCCGGGGGTTTCCTTGCTTTTCTCTTACTATTGAAGAAAATCAACCCTTCCATTCATTTGCATTTCATCGAGTTACAGCTCAGTAGAAAGATCTCTATAGGGGTCAAGGGCAGCTAGAGCAGGAGTATAACAAGCAAACCCTTATTATGACCTAGTGCCGCCGCCGCCTATTGAAGAATGAAAGAACGTTTTTTCAATCCAGGAATTGCCTTTCCTGCGGGAAGCTAGAGATATGGACGCAATTGCTTGATTAGCGAGAACATGATCTCCTCGGGAAGCACTCGTTCCAGCTCAACCAAAGGGGTCCTCATAGAAACATATATAGTTCAACATGGAAACATATATATAGTTATACCAAAACATAAATGATTATGATAAATAGAAGAAGTTCTAAGTCAACTTAGCTCGAATTGGATTTATGACTCTGGAAATGAAAGACTTATATAATGCGTGAAAAAGGCTGACCCCGCAAGGCTTACTCCCACTCTATCGAAGGAGAGAAATGGGACTACTACTTGCTTAGTGCAGGGTCGTGATGGACACTCTCTTCGTCTAGTCACTCTTGATAGCGGAACTTGCCATTCGACCTTTTATTGTTCTCTTGCCCCGTAGCCTATTCCAGTATAGAAAGAAGTGAGTGATAAGGAATGGCTTTGCACTCATGAAGCTACAGATGCAATGCTACGTATATATCGGACCAGTGCAACGGAAAACATAGACAAGTATATCGGACTTGCTCTTCCATCAGTGATAAATGGCATGGAGATTCTTAGAAAGCAGCTACTTATGTCCGTGCATATCGTAAATCATGCTTTTAACAAGTAAGGTACGCTAGAGGGAAAGTTCCATAACTTCTATTGGCCCAGCAACCGAGTCTTTGTAAAAGAACCCGAGCACTCCATCGATTTATTCAAATAACACTTATTAGGCTTTGACCGGACTTGAATGGACATGCGATTCGGTGCAGCAACTCCCGACTCGGTTAATGGGGTGGGCTGGGCTCTTCATCATTCTCTGCTAGCTTCAGTATCGGAGTACTTTGTACCATCCATTCTGGTGTGATTTATTGAAGTTCCAAATCCTCGTCTTTCTTGAGAGTGAAAATATTACTTTACCATTTGGATTATGACATACTTGTAATCTGGAAGGTAGATGGTGTGGGAAAGCAAGAAGGAAGAGAGCTAACCAGGGAAAGAACTAAACGAGGAAGACCGGGTGTTTCAATTCGAATCAAATCCTATACTATCTATTCATTAGTTAGCTTTGAATGGGGGGAAAGTAAAGGAAAGAGGAAAGGTACCGCTATTCATCCCTCGATTGATAAAATGATGCCTGCAATAAGTATAGATAAAGCAGAATAAATCCTCTATGGCACAAACTCAGTATCGCCTAGGAAATGTGCGTGCTTCTCGATGATTATTGAGTTGGTGGAAGGAGTTGGAAAGCAGCTATCTGCGCCCTTCCTCGTTTCTGGGTGCCTCCGCCCTTATTCGCACTTCCGCCTCTTTCTTTCTCTTGTTTGTTCTGCCAAAGAACTCCTTGTTATTAGTCAGGGGGATGAAACAAATACAATACCCAAGACCAAGAATCTAATCTGTACGGTACGTAACCCATAAGACTTAGGATTCGACTGGGGTTGGTCCCATAGAAATCACACTATACAACACTATCATCTTAATTAGGATTAGGGCAATATGGACTCGCACCATAGACCTTCCTTCTCGGTAAAACACGGTACTTTATAAAGCTTCCTTACTAGCTCTGGATTCTGCTGGAACTCTCCCTCTGATTTGAATCTCTTGAGCACATGGGGTATAGAAATCATGATGTAAAGACACGGCATCCCTTCCGGCAAACTCACTATCCTCGCTACGTGGGCATCCCGAACTCCACCTAATTAACTCCTGCCGCAAACTGCCAGGATTAGGATAAGGATCAGATTATGCCTATAGGTAGAAATCGGCTATGTTTTCGGCTGCTGACTTCCTTGATCTCCTTGTTTATTGAAACCTAAGAAGGAGCTTGCCTTTTCTTTTGAATTGAACTGACATAAGATGTAAATGCTATAACTACTCCTGCTCCGGACTCCCTAATAGAATATAGGTACCTCGAAGCTGACTCTCCCTTTGTGGAACCGTTTGATGCTTACTTTCTTTGTTAGTTAGTTTCAAGTCCTCTGTTTTAGCCTGGAGCAAGTCCTTTCTTTCTTTTGGGGGGATCCTGATCTTCAGCTGGAACAGTATCAAGCGTAAGTTCAGTCATTGGCTAAGGTGAGGCGCTAACGGTCAAAGGAAAGTTTCGGTTGGCTTTGGGGAAGCAGTTAGGTTACTTTCAAGGAGTGGGTACTAACGAAGTTCCAGGAATACTTTGTGCGGGAGTAGAGGCCTCTTTATCTCAAGACTGGATGGAATTTCTATCTCCTTTATGCGCTGTACCTTATTGATAGTCGAGTTCGGTGCTTGGCTCTCCGTCGGTGGAGAGAGGTTATGCTCTTGTGTTGGCGACGGGAATCCTATTTAAATATCAATTTCTGACAGGAATGCTTAGCCCATGTAGCAGTTAAGCAATGGAGTCCCCTTCTTTCAGTTCGAGGTTCTTCTTTTACAGTAATAGAATCAACAGTCTCACAAGTAAGTCAGCAAACAGTTATTTAAGTATAGTTCTTGAAGATCAAAGTAGGCCAGGCCCATTCCTTTTATAGGATCAGTTTCCGTATAAAGAGAAAGTCAGTCAGCTGCTAAAGGGTCAACAAGCTTAGACACAAGCAAATAAGATCAAGATGGTTTGATATAGATACACACTGGAACCCGGCCGGCCTAAAAGCTTCCTTCGACAGCTAACAACCAGGGACGTATACTGAGCCTGCTAACAACACAACATCGATGAACTCATTAAGCAGGGCCACTAACTCCGTCTTCTCATCGTTAGAAACACTAGAACCCTTGACAGCACTTTGCTGTACCCAAATGAACTTAAACAGTCTCTTCCATAGCTGGTTTCGCTCGTTTTTTGGATTGAACCTTCATCTGGCCTCTCGCAATAACTTTTTCTCCTCGCCACTAAGGCCTTCGGGTGCGTCATCAGAAGCCTCATTACTCTCATTGGCCGACTCATCACCGAAAAGCTAACAAAGGAAAGAAAGAAAAATAGACTAATCGGAGCAAAGGCATATCTGGAGAAACTAGATCGGCAAGCTCTTCTCTTCTAACTCGACTGAGGTAAGATCGATATATTCATAAGAATACCCACCCATTTTCGGGAACAGGACAGACCTACTCTTACAACAGCTCGGCGGTAGCAATCGTCGTCTAAGCAGACCAATTCATAAACTCCGGCCTCCATCCAATCTGTCGCGTTCTCCACACCAGCATCCCCGATCGAACAGACTTACAAATCTCCGAATAACTGAACCATAGCTGAAGCATCTAAATCAGCTATCCAATCCTTTTTGAACTCACAGTAATAGGTGGCAAATTGAAAGATGCCAATCTATCTCCCATCCGCAATCGTCGAAGATTTATAATCCTTTTATAAGTATGCACCAAGGTTAAGGAAATGGAGACCCTTATCCTTTTCTTGAGAACTGACCATTCCGTGTCCCCGGGACGCATAGGGCGTGAACATGGGATTCCTGCACGACGGCAATAAGCTCTTTCTTCTGCAAGACCTCTCAATCGAGCAAAATATGAGAAAGTAGGCACGTATCCCCAACCAACATCATACTCTCCGAGGCTCTATACACCAGATTCTCCACAGGTGACGGCTTCCTAAACCTACTCCAGTAAGAGAATAAAGACTCCTAACCCTATAAATAAGCCTTGAAGTATGGGGCTCTGGATTCGTCTGGACTTACGGTTCCACTCCCCTTTCCAGGTCCGTCCCACCGTTTGGATTCCCGCTGTTTCTTCCTTTTTTGACAACCTATTTAGGAATACGTCACAAAGCCAAAGCACACACTTATTCATAGGTGAGACTCTCGATTTGGGGGGGCCTAGTCAAAAGAGAAAGAGTTCCCGAAAGAGCGAAAACCACTGACTTACTATGATTTAGCGTGGCATGCGCTGCGAGTCGGGTAGAGCTTCGATTCATCAATCAATTTGGGCCTAAGCCGTAAGTCATCAGTCCAAGAACATGGTAAAGGAGCTTGACTCCGCCGATAACTATGGGAAGGTTCGCTTACGGAACTGTTACTCATTCTAGTGAGATAAGAGTGCAACGTGTCTGAAGAGGGCATTCTTACAAACAGGGTTTCTCCCCCGCTCCTATGTTATCTACTTTTCTTTCGGCTTCAATCGGGCTTTCCATAAAACTCGAGTTACTAAACCATGAAATGGAGATGCAAATTAAGAAAAACCATCTTTGATACGGGCTTCCTTTTTGGAGTACGTAGTGGGTAAGGACACGGTAGCTCGCTTGAATGACAGATTTTCTAGGATTCAAGTCGAACGGGCTCAATCGGAGCGAATGAGGGGAGCAAGAGCACCTATGCTATCGCCGGGCTCCTTGTGCTTTTACCTCGCTCATATAGAATTTTTCACTCTACTTAGATTCTCTTGGATATCAATCCCTAAAGAAAGGCAAGACAATACTTTCCGTTAATAAAGGACCGTTCGTCAACTACCCAGCAATTGCAGAAATGCTATCTCGCGGGGGATTCTCTTTTTTCTTAAAATGCTTTTCCGAGGCCGACAAAGAAAAGTGAGTGTTGGAGAGGTCCGAGGACATGGCACGGAGAAGAGTTCAATAAAATCGAGAGCCCAATAAGCTGCTATCAGAGGAACGAAAGAAGGTACTCGACAGAAGACCAAATAAAGCGAGTAAGGAAAGGGATCTGCCGATGGTCAAAGGGTACGATAACGAATAATAATAATTATTACAGATGTTTACACTACGTTCTTTCTCAGATGCTATTCGACCGGAAGTAGCTCTAGGAATCGACTAAGCCAACAAGCAGATAAGCGGAGAAGGCAGCATCTTTTGCCAGCGTTCATCCTTTCCCTCAATCCAAACTTTGTACCCACTAAAGCAGAAGATTCACACATGCGAGAAGCGACTTATACTAGACCGAGAATCCAATTCGCCCGAGTTAAAGAGTACCATGTGGTATTTGAATAGAAGATAAACTTACCCGAGGTGCTCCGTGACCGCTTCCGAGGGAGTAAAATCCAATGTGGGGCTCAGCCTTTCGACGAAGATTATAACCAACATCCACTGTCTCCGCACATCTTCCTGCCAGAGGAGGAGTACCGTTATCCAGAGGATCATCCTCCACTCCACACTCGTCTGCTCTTCCTTAGGGCCAAAGGCATATGTCAGGATTAACACATTAACACTTACGTCTTTCACTTTCAAAGCCTTTCACCGAGTTTGGGATCAAGCCGAAATGCCCTTCTTTCTTTATTACCTTACATAAGCTTATTTAGTTGCGGGGAGACATATCCAAAAAGAAAGCTCCATCCCAAGGTTTTAGGTACTTTACTGCTTAGCTTTTGAGTAAATGCGTAGCTCTGAACTCATGGTCTTGGTAGACTCATAGGCAAGGTAGCTAGAATAGAAGTAAGTCGATCAAGAGTGAGGCAGTTAACTAAATCCAATTCCAATCACTATTCTAGGAGTGGGTCACGGGGGAACTCTGAAGATTGACTCGCTGGTGAGTAAGGCTTGTTCTGTTGACACCGGTCTAGTTCATAGGCATTTAAGTTACAACTCAAGAATTCTATAAAGGTATTGGGCTCTATTCTATAGAGTAATGAGTAAGGCTGGGCTCCCAGGGCGAGTCGTTGGGCTGTTGATACCTGGTCTAGTTCCCTCCCCTACAGAGTCAATCTAATAAGGTCATTGTCGCATTTTCGTATTCCCCGGTTCCATTCTTTGAGTTACCTATGCTATTATTTCTTTGAGTGTACCTATGTGATTATTGCTTTCTAAATCAAGAAATCGATTAGTAACAAATGAACTAGAGCATCATTCATTGGGTGTTGATGGTAAATAGATCATTGAATGCGCCTAATATTGCTTATAATGAATTTGATGTCTATAACACAGGAGTTTTCGAATGTGAGTAATAAGTCACAGAATCAGAGAAAATAGAGTCAGACTCATACCTTAACTACAGAATTCCGGAAGTGAGTCAAAGCTTTCGAGCCATTCGTTTTGGTTTGTTGGAGTATGAAGATTTTCGTCAAGTAAGTGCCAGGCTAATAAGAGAGTCGCTCGTTTCTGTAACTAAAAGGTAGCCTTGTCAACTGCTATTTGATCCTGATAGCTAGTAGTTAAATCCAATAGTCAGCAGTTACATTCTCATTCCGTGTGTGTCGTTGCTTGCCCTAGTGGAGTGAGAAGTGGAGTCCGATGCCCTCTAGGTTCAGTCCTGTGAGCAGTGATTCAATTCTCTATTACAGGATGAAGTATTGGTAGCGCCGGTTTGAGAATCAAAGAAGGGGTGGAAGGTGGTGAGAGTGAAACCCAGGATAGGCAGTCCCAAGCTCAAAGTCAAGAGTTAGAGCAAAGGGAGGTAGTTGGAAGCTAGTTGCAGAAGAATCAAAGCATGGATGCTGTTTTCAAAGTGAGGCAGGGCAGGCTCATAGGTAATAAAGCGAGGTTCGGTTTTTGAATAAATGCTTATAAGTCTCAGTTACGTTCTGCTATTAGTAGGGTTGGTTCCCTCTTTGGAGTTTCGTTTCCCTAAGTAATGAGTCTAGGAGTCAAAGGTTAGATAAATAACTAAAGTATGGAGTTTCGGAATCAAAGATGGGATAGTCGGAATCCAAATCTTGAGTTCAGGGCTCTAAGGCATTAGTGTTAGGCACATAGTCAGTCCGGTAAGACTAAACCGAGTCGAGAGCATATGGCCCAGTAAGTGGCTTGCCGAGTCCAATCTCATAGATACCTTGGGGGTGCTCTTCATTCTCTAACCACTGGCATTGGTCCTCACTTCTTTATACAGAACCCTAGACCTTATCTCCTGTCTCTGGGGCTTACTTCCATGTTTCTAAGACTGTGACATCTCCTGGCAAGTGAATCAAACAAAAACCAGTACCAACGAAACTCTAAACTGGTGCCTATGAGCCTGTAGTTACTGATCCGATCTTTGCTTCCCTAGCTCGAAAACTAACACCCTTGTCTAAAAGCCCTACTACTTACTTTTCTTCTGTAGCTGCCTGCTTTGACACTTTCACAGTCTCTATTCATTATGTAGCTACTGGTCCTGGGATCCTTACTTTTTGCAGCACCTAAACCTGTCTTTGCTTGGTTTCAACCTAACACTACCTCTTCTATGAATGAGTGTGTGCACCGGGCCTGAGGGAAGCACACTTACTCGTCCACGCAAGGATCGAATCGTAGCATACAAGGCGGAAACGGCGACTTTTCACAATTGTTGACTACTGCCCCTGGCACCTAACAGTTGTGCCCGCGTGAAGTCAACATAATTCTTCGAAGTGAGCATAATTGTTCTTCTCTTTCGTGCCCTATAACAGTATCCTTCCTTTTTCGTTTCTTTCTTTGAACTCAACTTTCGCATCCCTTGTTGCATTGCATAGAATGCTAGGTCCCGTAAGGGCATAAGAATCATAAAATACGCCGCTGGTACTCTCCCAATACTCTAGCTGGTACTCTCCTTTCAACAGGTTACTCTTCGACTCCTTTATGTGAACCTTTCTTTTTCTCTTTGCTCCGCTTTTGACTTCCCCTTTACTTGACTTTCCAGGCTCAGGAGTCGTGATAGTGATGTTAGCGAATTTCATTATATTTGTTATGATATACTATTCTATTAAAGGCTATAAGGCTGGGATACAGAGGTCAAACTGAGATAAATCTCCTCACAACAACAAGCAAAATCAAGGAATCCATCTTCTCTTGCAACAACAGTAGGACCTGCAAGCTCAAGCGCATCAGAAAGTGTAATTCCAGATAAAAGTGCTGTTCTCGCCCTTTCTGTTAGCGCAAACAAGTAGAACTCATAGAAAAGGAGCTAGAGTAGAGCACCAACAACACAATCACTACCGAAACCTGTAACTGCTTAAGACTCAATACTTTCAGAATCATCCTACCCTCTTTCATGCTTGGGGTTGGACCACTTAGCGCTGCAAAGCCTTTACTTTTCTATTACCCTTACGAAACTTTAAGACTAACTCCCAACACATACAGAGACAGAGAACCTAGCTCGAACGTTACTCACTCCCTAACAGAGACCCGAGGAAGTACACCTCGACTCAAAGCCTGTAACTCCACTAACCCGCCTCTGATTCCATAATTACCACAATATCTAGACGAGACTCAACGGAACGTGAGGGGAACCGCGGGCAGCTGATTCTCTTTCTTCCCTTGCTGGTTCAGCTACCCTTTACTCTTTTCTAGCATTTGTGGACTCTGACCTATACTATGCACGCGAAATTCTCATTCATGTGTACGTATTGGCAAGAAGAATAAGAGAGGTTGCTTCACACTAAACCTACAGCTCAAAGTTCAAAGGTTCAGTAAGTCACAGCTGTTTCTTTCGCTTAAGTTAACTTGTGAGCGGGCGCTAACAGGAGCTTGAGAAGTACTCTCTTCTGCCCTTCCGAATACTGATACGCCAGTAGTCTCTTCTTTACCAGAACACTTGACTTTATAACTGAAACGACACTCGTTCGCGCACCCTACGACTTATCTTGGAGACTCGCGGGTCATTAGTTAATTCCCGTTGTGCTGCTTTTCATTCTTTTCATTAGGTATTCCATTCACTTATTTGTATTCATTATTCTTTTCCATGTTATTGATTCTTCAGTGGACTTGTTAAGAAAGAGTATTACTCAAAAAAGGAATCCACTAGAAAGAAAAAAAGGATACAATCAACAACCAGAAGAAGCAAACAAAGAGAAAAGGCTCTCACTAACGCGAACCAACCTTTCCTTACTTACAATCAATCTTTCGCTTGCGGCCTTTGATTCTATAACTCTCGATCCTGATCCTTAAGGCTTATGAGCATAACTACAAACTATATGCATAACTACTCACTCTAGGGCTCTAGCAGCTGAAGCTTCTTCTATGACTGAACCGTGAGAAAGGGAACCAACCTAACCAATCGGAAATCCACTACTTGTATAGGGAATGGAACTAGAGCAAACAATACCTTCACTCTCAACTCGGAATCGACTACTGCAAACAACACTTCAACCCGAAAACTGTAATCCAAAGACGGTATAACAATACTTTTGCTGCTGACAACAAGACTTGAGCTCGGGCATCTAAGCCTCCCAGACCTTGATTTCATCCCCGCACTGCTGACTTTGAGCCTCACCCACCCATCTTAGATTCTTGTACTGCCGATCAGGATCCCCCCGCTTCCCAGTAGAGAAACCAACAACTAATGATAAGAATGGAGCTCATAAGAGCAAAGAGCGAACTGTGCCCCGAACTACCTTAACTTGGAACTAGGCCATTGAAGAAAGGAGCCTAAAAATGAGATTACGACTGCTAAGGCAACACCTGTATACTAGCAGCACGGCGCACCCTAGTGGACTGAACCCACTACTGGAAAGAACCGAGCGACTCTAGCAGAAGCCGACGAAAACCATTAGAACAACCCTACTGCTATCAGAGTAAAACTTCCACTCACCAGGTCTAAGGCGTTAACCAAGGACACCCATCTACTTATACAAGAATCGAATAAGCCATAAAGAATCTCAGTGGTCAGCATCAGAATCAAAGGCTGTTTCCAGTAAGAATGACTCGTGTGTGGGCGAAGGCAGCATTAAGCCCTCTGGCAAGTATAGGAATGAGTTGTTAACCCACAAGAATGGAACGAATCACTTTGGGAATGAAACACCATATGGAGAGAGTTAAACCAGTGCTTCTCTTACTTTCAACTCATTGCTGGGAAGTCCACTACGGATAACACTCATTGCCGGGAATTCCACTGTTTACTAGTAGACTTGAAACCACTACCTTCTTGCCCAACCCGAACCCTTTTCCTTTCTTTTGTAAACCAACCCGAGGTATCTGTCTCAACAACCGGAGCCTATTTCTTTCAAGTAGTAAATCAAGAATTCAATGAGAAAGTCAAGATACTCAGCATGGGGGGTACTATGTAGTGCATCTGGAATAGAAGGAATCCAAAGAGGAGAACAACTCATATAACATATAGAACCAAATTCATAAGAGAAAGAATGGAACTAGCACTAACAGCACTTATGCCCTCCACTCATTCTTTAGCTGATGCCCTCGAACCCTGCGCTACATATGAGACTGTCACTACTTCGCTTACAGCCTAGTTTGTCTCTTACTCTCCTCGGGTAAAGTGTCCTATTGCCTCATACCATTCTTTCCTTCCAGGACCATAACCTTTCTCCACTAGCTATCAGGCGGACTTTGCTGGGAACCAACCCGAACTTATATTCTTGAAATCAGAAATGGGATCCTGGCTTCCTTGCCTCTAAGGTTGCCTCTCCCTACGGAAAGTAGAAGTTCCCTTGCTTACAAACTATAGCTACTGACCTAAAAGCGACCTCTCCGTGGGGGCATTCTCTCACTGCTGACTTGGATTCTCAGACTGAGCCAGATATCCTGTCACCAATACCGAGAAGAATGGAGCTACTGACAAACTGACTAGAGCTACTGTCTCCTAACCGACCCTCCTGACCAAACTTCCTTAGTTCGAGAGTTAGCCTGCCCCCGCGCCCCCATCGGAAAATCGGGTACTCCTTTCTAGAAGCCTGCGACTCCCTTCTCTCATTCGAAATAGCCCGGCTATCATCCTTACTACCCTTAGCTATCATCCTGACTACCCGGAATATCTCAAACTCAAACTAGTGCTACCGAGGCTTTCACTTGTAATAAAGAAGCCAACTACTGCTGTAGGGATTGAACTAACGACAACAAGACCTATGCTAGAAACTCACTCCTTCCAACCAACCGACCTAAACTCTTATGTGCCAATTGTTAGTCTGATACTTGCTTCGCAACCTTGCTTCTTAGATTTAGTCTATTTCTCCTTGCTCTCATTCTGTGTCTGTTTACTGCTATTCCTCAACTGAGGCCTAAAAGAATTGAATTGGCAGCAAAAACACTTGAACTAGTGCTTTTTGTACTTGAACTAATGCCTATGAAGCCAGCTCTCCTACTTATGAGTATTGATATGGGAACTCATTCCGTCACTCCCGATTCGGATCTTTGCCTTGAAACCCAACACTGTTTACTTTCGTTCTGTCACTAGTGCTTCTAATCCTTTTCACTTAGAATGAGGAAATGCACTCTACTTCAAATATGTTAACTCGAAACATGGAATCTAACTAATAAGTCTGATAATACATCGTACCGGTAGCAATAAGAATTGAACTACGAACGAACTGAATGAAACCCCAAACTCTAAGCCTAATACCAGCAACAACAAGAATCAAACAAAAAAGTCAGAATCGAACTCACCAATTACAGAATGTAACAAGTGTGTGGGGTGGTTGGGGAGTTTAGAATGGAGCTCCGTAGTGAAAGCCTTGACTTTACCACAGCATCAGTAGCTAAAGAATTGAACGGCGTAGACTCGGAATGGAACTCCGGAGTTAAGGAATGACCCCCTTATACTACTTAGTGCAATGCCGCCGGGCTTTTCACTCTTACTGACCCGCCCGCGGTTCTGACTCTTTGACTCATGTTTCTCATTCTTCTATTTGGTACTTAACCCTTCCGCTACTAATATCATAATATTACTACTGCTTATCTTACCTTATCTTAGAATAAGGAATGGAATCGCCGATAACAAGATTGGCGCTAGCGCTGACAAGGCCGAAGCACCTTATAACTCAGTGATCCCCCCAACCGAAAAGACTAGTCTACCTTGACTTACTACCGTTCTTACTACACACTTTTTCCAAGCCCCGCCCTAAAGTATGTATTTCAACTAGTAGCCTTCGACTCCAAAATAGTAATCCGAACGGACTCCTATAAGGATTTCACTCTAGTGCTGACAGGGCTTACCTACAAACCCGGAGCTAGGAATCAAAGGAATAAGTCTCAGACCCGGGTATAAGAAATGAACTAAGTAGCCGTGGTCTCCAATTCATAAGAAGAAGGGTGACCCCATAGAATGAAACCCAGGAGCACAGGAATGAACGGGGCCCCCCAGTGTATGAGAATTAAGCTCGTAATAGAGTGGAGTAGTTCCAGAATCCAAGTAGGAAGCAGCAGGCTAATGGGTGTAGTAGTAGAGTGACCATGATATTTGTTTGAATAAATAGTCGTAGGATCCCTAGTAGAGAGTCAAAGTCTGATAGAGAAGGGCTCCCCCCTGAGTTGCGGTTAGGTTCGTCAGCCCAATAGTCAGTGCGAAGCGCCGGCGTAAGACTCAGCGCGGCTGCAGAGTAATAGTATAGTCATCTATTTACCCCCAAGTGATAAGTTTGGGATCCAGACCAGTAGCTAAGGAGCCAAAGGGGCAATTAAGGGACTCTAAGTCGTTTTAGTTGACAGGGCAGTAAGCAAGGGGCCAATGTCATTAGTACAAGAAAAAAAGTGCAGAGCAATGGAATGGAAGCAAAGGTGGGTAGTAATAATCCAAATGAGTAGTTAGGTATGTCAGGTTTGAGGGTAAGCCCCAGGCTCAGTGTCAAGGTCGCTGGGATCCGATTCAGTAGTGAGGGAGCGAAAAGCAGTGATGTCAGGTTTCGAACTGCCGATGCGAATCAGGCCTGTTTGCCAGCAGTGCATTTCCTATTAGCGGAGGAGTAATACTTAACCCAAGTGGAGTCGGACTGAAACAAGGGAGTGGGAGTGGCGAGTTAGGGAACGAATCTAATACACACTACCTGGGGAACGTACTACTACTACTACTACACTGGTCTGCTACTAGTGATGTTAACTACTCCACTATATAATAATAATAATCAAAACCCTAGTAAGTAATAAGAAAGGCTCCATCTAAGCAAGACAGTAAGAAGCAAAGAATGCGACTAAGCCATTTAAGAATCAAAGTCCGCAGTAAAAGAAAGTAAGGTATATTGTACTGTTTGCCGGGCAGTCTTGGGCAGGTGAGTCAACTTCTGTATTTGTAGTGAAAGCCTTTCCGTTAGTCAAGTAAGGCTCCGGATCGGTATAATCTTATATAAATGACACTGAATCAATACTGGAAATACTGTATATGAGAATGGTGGAACAAGAAAATCAAGTAAAGTAAAACCAATAGGCAGTATTATCAGACTAATATAGGGGAGGTCTGTACTGAGGATTGCTTTCATTTCGTAGCTGGCAAACATTCGTGACTTTTGAAGTTGTACGCATAAGAATGAGAATGATCCCTCTTATATACAGGAGTGAGTTTTCCCTTACTATAATTGTCAGGAACTAGGAATATAAGTAAGCCCCCAGACTCTCTGGATTCGCACCTTTCTTTGTATAAGTACTTGGTAAAAGGAACCTCGTTCATGGGAAGAAAGCAATCAATCGACTTTCTCTTTTCTCTTATCCGATCCCTTTACGGGCCTATACCGCGGGCCCAGATGTTCATTCACTCTTTTTTCTCGTATCCGATATCATCTCCTTTTTCCCCCGGCTGGGCGACTTTGAGAAGTGGTAGAAGTAGGCAAATGCCCTTTCTCTTTCGCAAAGAAGGCAGCCAACTCCCGAAGTATTAAATGCACTTTGACTTATGAGCTTCCCACCTCAAGCACAAGAACTTGACACTGGCTTCAAACTAAAAGGTACGTCCTTGTCCTCTTCTTTCCCTCAAGCAAAAAGAGATCTGCCCTATGTTTATTGTTTATCCCACTAGGTTTCGCCCCTATAACTCGAACTACTTTGATTTACCTAACTGGGGAAGACTCGCATTGGAGGTAGAATAGCGAACATCCTTTCGTAAGGAGTGGAATCTGGCCCCTGTCTTACTTCCATCCTTTACTTGGGCCTGACACGCCTATCTTCTATTCTTTATCTAATGATCCGGATCTCTCTCTGCTTTGGCTCTACCACTCCATGCCTCAATCAAGCCTGCCTTGCACTCTGCTACGACTATCTTTAAGGCGGATTTTCCTAACTCTAAAGTGGAATAGCGCGGATCCAAATCTCATCCCATACATTGTTCCAGAAATCAAGTCAGCGGTGTTGGAACGAAAGCAAAGACAGTAAGAATGATCGTCAGTAAGGCAAGGCTAATAGACGGGGGTAATAAGGCAAGGTCCCAGTTCCGTAAAAGAAGTGTTAGTTGAGGGCATAAGTCCTATAGACACTGTTGAATCCCCTATAGCGTAGTATGGAATAGAGTCATCAAGCTAATAGACAGGAAAGGGAGGCTCCAGGAAGAGGTAGTAAGCCCGGGAGCTAGCAGAGAGAGGGGCGTGTGCTGTAATTAGAGAATGATATGACGAAATGGGAGACTTGACCCCCGGGAGAGTTATGTTTCAGGTAGTGAGCCTTGTTAGCCGCAGTTTCATTCCAATAGTGGATTCCCATGCCCCTGTTTGAGTTTGCTAAGCATTTGTGGGATTCCTTATGAGTAGTTCGATCCCTAGTAGGAGTCGTTTCATTAATAGGGTTGGCCTGGCCCCGATTGTCTAATTCCGAGTTGCTATTTCCACTATTAGTAGTAGTATTGGTTTCATTCCCTACTTCTTGTGAATGAAGTTGGCATTCTTTCACTTATGTTACTCGAACATAGGAATGCAGGGCGAACTCAAGCATGGAAGTCCAAAGTCTTAGATTGGAGTGGGGAGCTTAGTCCTGAAGGAATTCCTTATAAAGTAAAGGTAGACTGAACTTCAAGTCAAGGGATATAGGCTGTGAGAAAACAGGGATAGAGGCTCTGGTATAGTAGATAAAGATCCGATGCTGTGGTTAAGGAACTAAAGCCAAGGTAGTAAGCCCGGGAGCTAGCAGAGAGAGGGGCGTGTGCTGTAATTAGAGAATGATATGACGAAATGGGAGACTTGACCCCCGGGAGAGTTATGTTTCAGGTAGTGAGCCTTGTTAGCCGCAGTTTCATTCCAATAGTGGATTCCCATGCCCCTGTTTGAGTTTGCTAAGCATTTGTGGGATTCCTTATGAGTAGTTCGATCCCTAGTAGGAGTCGTTTCATTAATAGGGTTGGCCTGGCCCCGATTGTCTAATTCCGAGTTGCTATTTCCACTATTAGTAGTAGTATTGGTTTCATTCCCTACTTCTTGTGAATGAAGTTGGCATTCTTTCACTTATGTTACTCGAACATAGGAATGCAAGGGCGAACTCAAGCATGGAAGTCCAAAGTCTTAGATTGGGAGTGGGGAGCTTAGTCCTGAGAAAGGGAATTCCTATTTTGATGTCCGGGCGGTAGTTTGCAACTAGCAGTTAAGGCAGGAGCCTAAGCCCTATTATAAGTCAATCTGAATAAGGTCAAGGGGAGGCAGAGCCAAGCTTGGATAAAGTAAAGGTAGACTGAACTTCAAGTCAAGGGATATAGGCTGTGAGAAAACAGGGATAGAGGCTCTGGTATAGTAGATAAAGATCCGATGCTGTGGTTAAGGAACTAAAGCCAAGGTAGTAAGACCAGCCAAGTCACTACCTAATACCGGCAGCTGAGTGGTTTTCTGTATTATTGGTTCCATTCTTTTTATCAGTAGTTCGTTTTCTATCTGTATGGCGGGGCTATATCATATTCTCGATAATGGTGAAAATGCACCAAGTCTTTGAATAAGAGCTAGGGTAGTAAGAGTTAGAGTGGAGTTACAGAAAGGAACTAGGCAATACGAGAATGAGATAAAGAAAAGTGTGTAAGGCCTAGGGTGAAAGGCGAGAGAGACAGTACACAGTAAGGGCAGCTGACGATGGCTCAAGCTACAGAATTAGATGGAGCAGTACCGGTTCTAGAATGAGGGAAGGCAGACTAATACTCCCAAATTCAACAATAAGAAAGGATCCGTTTTGTCGTATCTATAGAATTCAAAGCACTAGCTTGAGGTTGAAACCAAGCAAAGACAGACTCCACCTAAGACAAGTAGGGCATTGTTTAGAGTTGAGCTCGGTCAACCAATACAGAATGCAAGCGCAAGGGACGGGAATCAACCAAGTAGAAAAAACACTCAAAAACCACCCCATAGAAAAGAGAAGATTGAAATCACTGCTAACAGGAATGAAGCGGGGGGTCCCTAATTCAGAATATTTCCAATAGAAAACGCTAGCGCTGGCAAAAGCCCTATCTACTAACCCGGGAATCGAACAGGGGAATCACAGAAATGAGTAGCAGGAACATAGAACCCACCCCGGGCAGTCCATTACATTACTTGCATTATCGCTTATAGGCTTTAGGCTTACTTTCTTTTGGCCTCACTTTCCAGCCTATTTGTTCTTTGACTCCTTTCTACCGGCCTTACTGTCCACTCCCTAAATCTGACTTGACTGTATTATAGGCTTCACTTGACCAGATTCGAGGATGCCTCTCCCTTATTCCATTCTTGAAAACCCCATTGCATATTTGATCTTATAATAAGGAATTGGACCACGACTAACATACTAACAAGACGGATATCACTACTTATTGGATTGAGACCGCTACTTCTCGTATTGATTAAACCGGGAATAAAACCCATCAGTAAGTATACCAAAACAATATACTAACATAAGAAATCAACTACCAATACCAAGACCAAGTTAGTAGATACATAAAACAAAGAAGAAAGAATTGAGTAACACAAAAGAAAGAATAGAATTATTAGATTCTAACGATAAAAGAAAGAAGGAAGTTAGGATATCGGTCTCGAACTAGAAGCCCGTTGCTATTAGGGCACTACCTTATTTATTAGAATAGAATAATGAAATGTAAGTACATAAACCAAACTAGAGAATATGTGTTTTCTATTGATAATATGTTTTCGTCTCCATTTAGAATATGTTTGTTGTGTAATAAGATTGATTAGTCATTGGACTCCTAAGTAATAGCCCTAAGCTAAAGCATCGTAATGAAGCACAGAAGCTAGCCTTCCTTTCCTACCCTCGGATCTGGCTTGACTTTATATGCCTATGAGCCAACCCTTATTACTTCAATTATGCATTTACCTTCTCATTCTTACTGCCCGACATCTACATCTTGATCTTGTCTGTTATCCTGCCCTACCTTCATCTAGATCTAACTTTCCTTATTACTAGACAGCAGTTCGACCCAGCTACTACTGCCTTAAATGCCATGTTTTGAGTTGAACTCTTCCGCTCCTAACTCGAAGTCGAAGTCACCTTTACTTGCTTTTGTGTCGGTTATTGATATGACATAACTTTTCTCTACTTTCTCTTAGCTTCCATGAGTCTAACACTACTGTGATGGGGAATCGAACACTCCGGCACCATATTCGATTTTGGAATACTACCCAATAGGTTGAACAGTCAATACACGCAGCAAGAGAGGCCTCTATAATCAGTTTCGGCAAGTAAGTATACTACCTCAAAGTTCCGTATTCTAAGGAAAAGGATTAGAAGGCTCTTATTTCATTATTGAGAACTGTCTTGCTAGCCTCCATTCCAGTTAGCCAGGTAGTAATTCCATATTTTGCAAGATCAAGTATTTAAGTGCACTAGCGCATTCCCTCAAGTTCCGCGGATAGGTCGGTTCCACTCTGTGTATTGTCCCTCTCACTCTTGGGTTACAGTTTGACTCCCAAAAGTGACTTACAGAAACGAAACTCTTAGAAACCTTACCCCAGCTATGTAGAGTCAGTAGCCTATTCTCCCTATTAGCAGTGAAAGTCGTAAGAAGCACCGGCTTCCGTCTAAGAGGTACCAGTGAAAAGCCCTAGTTTCCAGTGCAAGGTTTCGGTCTTATCGTACAGTAGTGAAGAATGATATAACGGCGGGGGAAGGGCAGACTCAAGTTACCAATAAAGTCAATAGAACCAAACTGAGTAGTATAGGTACGATCTAGTGATTCCGGTATTGAACTCATAGGTATGGTCCAGCACGCACAGATTAATCCAAAGTAGTATAGCATGGAATCCCATGTTAGTAGCTAAAAGTGTTCCAATATGGGTTGGGAATATATGAGAATGAATTCGAGCAATCAGAATCAAATAAGTAAGTAGTAGGTTGAAACCGATGTTAACAAGACCTTGACCTGAACCTAGGAACCCGGGGGATGTTTATATTAAGAATAAGAGATAGGAAAGGCAGCTTAGGTAGCAAGAAAGCGAGTATCTAGTTGCAGAACGAAGGCAAGGGGATCTTGTTTGGGAGCCAGGCGAGAGGTAGTATAGTTAAAGCTTGTGTTTCGAGTCGAGTTCACTGAGTGCCAAAACCATATAGTGAAGCCTGTTAGGCATTCGGTGTATTCTTGTCAACAGTTGTTCCTTCTTATATCTACTGCTCGGTGGCTTGGAGCTATGCTTGGTATCCTGTATTCTGTATGGAATTCCTTTGACACTGGCACCTGTGGAATTCTGATAGTAGATAGCTTGATTCTTGTTCTCCGGGGCGCCTAGAGTGAATCTGCCTAGTAGTGATTCCTTATATAGTCGGTATTGTATTGGCTTCAACCTGAGTTCATGGTAGCTATAAGCCTGAGTGCGTGTCAGCTCGAGGTTAGGTGTGTTTGTGTCTCCCTTGGTTATGTGTATGGTGTGTTTGTTTCTAGGGTTTGTTGGTTTTGTGTCATATGTCCCTAATGGTCGATGTAGTGTTACCGCTCCGTGGATGTCTGTAGTAACATAGTAATTGGTTTAATAAGTCACAGCGGAGTTGTCATTAATGGAACACTTTTACTTGGTTCTAAAGCGTAGTAATGGAATTGGCATTGTCCAAAGTCCGCTGGGCATCCCGCGACCTAAACTCAAAAGAGAGAATCGAGCAGTGCCTTAACAGACTATATCTTTTGGCGGTTCTCTGTAATCCAACTAATAACTACCATAGTGGAGCTGGCGCTTCTCGTTCTTTATCTAGTGATATGGAGCCCGCCTTGACTCTTTTTGTTTCCAAAGCAAAAGTCATAGCATAATGAATTAATATAGAATAATAAATAGAATCATAAGTGCCAAGCAACGACTATGGACGATCCGCAGTCCAGCGCTCTCAACCCAGTAACAAATGGCAAAGAACTCCGTCTAAACCCAGTAGTAAAAAACCGGACCTTGACTACTAAAAACCGAACTTGCTACTACTCAACACCCAACTTGCTCGGAGCGGGGCTTTCACAAAACTATTACTTCTACCTTCTATCGGCCTGCCACTACTTTATCTCAAACTGATTGATATTACCGACCTCAAAGCTCACTTTCCAAATGCTGGATCGATCTAATTCTGACTTTCCCTTATCTTAGACTCGTAGTTGTTCCCCGCCACTACTGTTTTGAACTCTGAAATGAAGTATTCTGTTCATGTATATAAGATTGATTAGTGGTTTATTAGAGCTTTCTAGTTGTTAGCTTATAGTAATTAGAGTAAAAAAGGTATCCAGTTATTAGATTTTTTGTAGAGCTATGGGTTGGGTGTGTATAGGAAAATCAGTCTTCTTACCTTAGTGCTCCGCTCCGGTGGTGTGATCCCAAAGCGAACTATACCTTTGATTCTGACTCAGGAAATACCTTCTTCTATTCTCTTATATATAAGAATAGTCAGTTACTAATCTATCTATTGTATTTGTATTGGAATTACTGCTTAATGGATTGGATTGCCAGTTCTTAATTCAAGTCTTATCGGTATCAATTTCATAGTAAGTCGTAGGCAAGGGCAGAGTTCCTAGTTTATAGTTCCATACATCTATTGGGGTAGTAGTCAGTACATCGAGTTCAATTCCTGGGCTACTGGGCTTAGCTCTGATTCCAATGATTTCTATTCTTGTGTTGTGGGGTAGGTGCTTATTATTCCTATGCCGCTGAGTTCCATTATTCCATTCATGTATTTCATTCTCTCGCTACTGGCCATGATATGATCCTCTCTTCTTGTGTCAACTTATCCGCCTTTACTTGCTTTCTTTAACTAATGATATCGAACCGTACTCACCTATTATATCAAACCGGACGTGCCTTACTTTCAATCCATATCTACTGGCTTTGATGCTCACTACCCTGTAGTCTGGCCTAGCTTACTTGAAACTGAGTACTTATAGTGGAGTTCCGCCTTTCCGGTAACTCCGCCTGCCTTTACCGCTTTTGATTCTACCTATTCTGTTTCTTGTTCTGCTACTAATGAGTTCAATTCATACTTTCTTTTCTTTCTGACCAATATTACTATTTAGTCTATTGCTGGATGCGCTATCCTCTTACTACTACTAAAAGAAGTCTTCTCTTCCACCTGAGAGCTCATACTCCCTCTCTGATGCCTCTTATTCTCCTTCCCTATACAGATATTAGTAGCAAATGAACATTCTCAATACAAGTAAACTAAGCCAAAGAATAATGGACAGGACAGTAAGAATGATAGCCCGGGGAGCATTAGTCGTTTCTATCCGGACATGTCGGGAACAAGTACAGGCCCATGACACCAACTAAAGAATACAAGACAGGATCTACAGGCTAAGAGAAAGAAGTAGGAGACTTTGAATGGAGTGAAAAGATCTAAATAAGTGGTGCTAGAAGCAAATACAGGTCAGGTATCCTTCGATGCGGTTCGAGGGCCTTAGGGGAAGCCCCAGTTGTTTGTTTGAATCCTGTTAGCAGTGGTTCCATCCTTTAGTCCAGTAGTCAAGTCCTAAAAGCATTATTTATAGGCCGGGGTGTTAGTTTGCAAGTTAGGAGTTAGACTTGGGCTTCCGCTGTTGATTCCCATAAGTGATAGTGGAATTACAGGTTTCTAGCTCAAGTCCCGTCGGCATTGATGGAATTCCGAGGTGAGAGTATAAGATCTGAGCTAACAAGTAAGATCTGAGGGCAGAAGGGAGAGGCTCAAAGGTGAAATACAGTTGAAACCGACGGTAGGCTGCTTAGTGCCCCCAGAGCAGTAAAAGTATCCTTAGCTGTGGAATAAGCCTTATAAGGGACAAGTATCAGCTTGAAGTTCAGAAGTCGGGGAATAGAAGTCCGTTTAGTTAGAGTGGAAGCGAGCAAGGACAGCTAGTCAGTGGAGCAGAGAGCCGAATCCTTTGTTTCAAGTATGAGTTCCAAGCTAAGGTCTTATTAGTTCCGTTAGATTCCCGTTTCTTGTTATAGTGTTGCTAGGCAGGTAAATGAATATTCTGGTCCTACAGTTTGTACTTAAAGAAGAAAAACAGGGAAAGTTCGCTTTAAGGCCGGTGGGTATATAACTAGTTTCAATGGTCTGTTAATGGTGATTTGGATTCTGTAACCGGGAAATCCTTCTTTAACATTGACATATAACATTATGAGCCTACCCTCGATATTAGGATCCAGCTAGCGCTAACAATCCTTATCCCACTAACCAGGGCTGCTTCACTGCCCCGGAAACCACTCTTGCTTGACTTTATCTCAACCTTTTTGTCCTCTTGCTTTCATTCCGTACATCGAGTTTTATTTTCACTATTGGTGCTTTTAGTACCACTTTTTGTATTCTGTTTACTTAGATTGACTCTTCTATGTTACTTATGTGTTTTCATAACACTGCTAATGAGGCTTAGGGCATACAAGGACAGAGCTATTGCTAGAAAGAATCAAACATTGATTTTAGGAAGTAACCTCGAAACCTAGGCTTAACTACCCCACGAGAAGAATCGGGACCCGCTGGAAAGAACCAACCCGGTGGCAAACAGCACTCAAATCTGAAAAGGCGAGTGGAGCTCCCCGACTGACAAGGCTGTTACTGCTGTTAATAAGAATGGAACTGCTGGGAAACAAACTAAGCTAACCGACTTAAAGACTCTATCTTAATTAATCAAGAAAAGAAAGAAACCGGTAAAAGCGAGACTTGCATACTTGTAAATAAGACCTAACTGCTTGGGTATGGGAGCGGATCAAGCTGGTGGTGCCACCAATACTTTTACTACAAACGGGGGACCAACCCACTCTGTGAAACTTCAATTCCTTTCTTTGATTCTGAAATTCATGTCTATAAGCCTGTCTTGTCTATCCTTTCTTTGATTCTGAAATTCATGTCTATAAGCCTGTCTTGTCTATCCTTTATCTAATTCAGAAAATACAGATCCATACCTTCATTCCACCAAGTGACGACTAGACATACGCGTCAGTGAGTTCTTAACGTGCCCCAGAGCATTACACTAGAATAACGAGAAGAACCAAACTCGACATCCGGGTCCTATGCTAGTGTCCTATAGCCACCAAGCAACTGACAAGTAAGGATATCGGGCTAAGCATACTTTTCAGCTAAGCATACTATTAATAAGAATAGAGAATGGAAATGACATGGTTCTTATACGTGAGCTCCTAACAAGTGCTTCTGCTACGGCGGGCTAAAGCTATAGGTTGACGCGTACAGCTCAGCTCCCCTACGAGAATTGCCACCAATAACGGGAGACAGCACTCGAGCTGAACCGAACCTTGAGACTATTCTAAGTAGCGTCAGCTAAAGGAGCAGGATCGCGTTACTAGGTTAACTTGTTTCATCCCGAGTTTCATCTAATAAAGAAGCAGTTATCGTTTAGTGAACAAGATCGAAAGCAAAAGATGGATCCGTATCTTTATTTATTTGATTCTATACCATGTGCAAGAGATATGAAATTCCATGATTCACTGAAAGGATAGGTCGGGCAAGCATCTATGTCTGTTAAAGGAGTCAGTTTTGAAGCAAAAGAAAGGGCCAGCAATAAGCTTATATGAGTCTGGGTCTTGAAGCAAAGCTGTTTGTTTACGTTCCTCTCGGGTTGTTGACTCAAAGCTGTTTGTTTACGTTCCTCTCCATCCGTTGACTCTTGACTCTACGTTGACTCTTGACTCCATCTAAGCTACAGAGATTACAATTCAAATGAAACAAGTAGAGTGGCCCTTATATAATCGAGATAAGAATCATACTCCCGCTTCCGCTCGTACTTTCTTCTTATGGAGTGGAGCTTCCGTAGACCAGTAACTTATTACTTACCTTCCCTCATTAAGGAATTAATATGCAACGCACTACCGGCAGATATATAAGTCACAGGCACAAAAGTAAGGACTTGTCATTAGGATCAGAATGAAGTGAATTGTTGCCAGAAGAGAGTTAGGCGAGAAAGAGAGCCCGCCGGTTGGTTCTCGGAATGGAATTAAGGAATTGAAACTTTACTACGCAAGAGGAGAGGTAAGGGGTGCTCTAAGCAAGAGAGAGAAATGATCCTTTTCTTGCGTCTTAAATTCTGGTATTAGAATCAGTCTGCTTCTCCTGTCAAGGGTTCTTCCACTACTAAAAGGTAGCTGAAACCCGACTAAAGGGGCCGAGCTACTACTCACTGACGGAAGCCTGGGACTACTGAGGGAAATTCTGAGTGTCCAGTCACCAAAACACGGGTTTTTTCGTTGTCAAGATCTTTTACCTCCTGAGCCGATCCGAAAGTCATGAGATCTTGGCGTTTTACCGGGAAAAAAGACAGTGACCTGATTTTACCTAATAGACCGATCCAAATCTGAGATTTTTTACGTTTTCCCGTCTTTTTTGGCAGTGACCTGATTTCCGCTAATAGATCACAAGATTTCATGAAAAAGTTGACGAACCCCGGGAAAAAACAACGCATTTCAAGGAGTCGCTTGTACCTTTGACTACTGAGCCTTAGACTAACGCGCAACACGAAAAAAGGAACTGTTATAACTTCGTTATAACATACTATTGTTGCTGCCGCGCAACGGCTATGCCGTTGCTTGTCTATCCGTTGCTTGTTGGCTTCGACTGCCGGGTTTGAGACTGAGTCCGGTCGGTTTGAGGCTGAGTCCGGTCGGGCCCAGGCTCTAGGAACATTCACCAGCCTATTTAACGGTTTGAGCCTGATTGGCACTGGTATCAGTCTGAGTCCACCCCGTTTCATTCTTATACCCCGGAGCTACAGGCTGAGGCTGGTGGGGTCATTCTGATTAGTACTAGTTTGATTCTGATTGCTACTGGTTTTAGTCTCTAGCTACTGAGTTCAACTCTTAGCCCCCGGAGTGCAATTCTTTCACTGCTCGGTTTCAGTCTTTGCCCTAGTTGGGTTGATTCTAGTTGTTAGTGGTTCGAGGCCGAGGCGTACCAGTTCCATTCTGTTGCTGACCGGTTTGAGTCTCTGTCCCCCCCGGGGGCAGTCTGATTGTTAGTGCTTTCAGTCTGGTTGTTGCTGGTTGAAGCCTATCACTCCCTGGGTGAAGCCTGCTAGTAGCGAGTTGAAGCCTTAGTAGCGGTGGTTTCAGCCTCTAACTCCCTTGTTGCGTTCTGGAACACCGAAGCATCAGTCCGAGGAGCACTGGGTTAAGGCTAAGATTGAATAGCTCCATTCTCATACCTGACAGCTCCATTCTCATACCTGCCAGCTCCATTCTCTAGCTACTGAGCTCCATTCTGGTACCTAAACCTCGAACTCGAGCTACAGGCTGATCCGTACCACCCTCAGTCTGAGCCCACCCCGCTACAGGCTGCAATCGGTGAGTTACAGGCTAAGTGCCCAGAGCTCCATTCTTGAGGCACTTACTTTAGACTTCGACTCCATAGCTACGGGCTGAGGGCATTGGATCCAAGGCTGCAAGCAACGAGCTCAATTCTGAGTCCTATACCCGATAGTCCTAGGTCTCATTCTGTGCCTGCTTAGGTCCATTCCGAGTCGTACTGGGGTTAGTCTGTTAGTTAGTGGTTTTAGTCTTTCATGGTGGGAGCTCATTCTGTTGCTGTAACTCGCTACCGCGCAACATTAGTAGTTGCTTGGTGGTTTCATTCTGTGGCTACTACTTCTAAGGCTTTGAACTCGAGCTACAGCCTGCAAGCAACGAGTTCCATTCTGTAATTGGTTAGCTCAATTCTTAGTAGTACTGGTTTGAGGCCAAGATAAGCTAGTTGGAGCCTGAGCCGTACTGTTCCCATTCTGTTGCCCACCGGTTCAGTCTTGGGGAAGCTCGTTTGATTCTCTGTCCGGTCGGTTTCAGTCTGATACTTACTGGTTTGATTCTTGCCTTCTTCTGTTTCATCCCCTTACTCGGTAGACCCTTACTCGTACGTATTGAATGAGGGATCCCTACTAGCGACTCATACTAGGCTAGCGACTCATACAAGGGTAGGGACCACTACGTAGATATTCTCAATACAGAAGTACAAGTATATCAGTATTCTTGAAATACTCTTATTATTCCTTATTAGTATTCCCGACTTCAAGTCTTTAGTTTGCTTCTTCCATTCTTTGATGGTGAACTAGAAGGCTAAGGTCAGGGCATTAGTAATACGGGACTAACACATGTAGTAATATACCCAGCAATAGACTAAGAGCAGTCAGCATAGGAGCTCAACTCATTGGTATAAGCAGTCAGCATAGGAGCTCAACTCGCCCTCACCAAGCGTCGTTTTTCCTCGAATTCCCTTTCAGTTGTGTTAGTTAGTCCTGCTACTCCCGATTAAGATTCCCATTCATTATTCTTTTCACTTACATTTATACGTGTGTTTTCATATGAGAAATAATAGTTTTGAGTTTGATTATAGTAATTCCACGAGTAGTTTGCTACCTTGATGAAAGCCTTAAAAGCAGCAGTGCGCGCTTTGTCATCAGTGGTTCGTTCAATCCCCAGTTCCGAATGAAAGCCTTAGTGTTGGGTTAAAGCCTTGCCAGCGCTAGTCAAAGTACTAGTTCCGGGTTTGGTTCTTGTTGGGCAGTGCTCAATGCCTAGTTTTGAGTTGAAGCCTGCTCTCTTTGTTTCGCCAATGAGACTACTTGCCTCCCAAAGGTTATTCGTTTTTGGCTTATTCCTCTGTGAGGGCGTCTTCATCCTGACTTCTATGAGTTGACTTCTTTAGTCGGCCTTCCTAGCATTCTTACTTGTCTGTTGACTTCTCATTCTTGACTTTGATTTGTTTGGTCCTGCTGCAAGAGTGCAATTATTACTTGTTGAACTAGTGGCTCATACTTACAGTAATTTGTTTTATTACTGAGAGCCTCACATCTTTCATTCCACCAAGCCAACTCGAACTTTTGTCCCTATCATTCCTATGCCAATGAGAGTGAAATCCTGTCTCTGTCTAGATACTTTCATTCTGACGCAACTCACTATAGATCTGCTACTACTGACTCCATCCAAAGCTGTCCTTACTTACTTTGATTCTTATGTGCTAGCTTCCAACTGACACTACTACCTTGTATTCTTTGGGTGTAGACCTACTACGCTACCACTACTGACTTGAAAACTGCCAGCTGCGAAGCGCTGCTGCCCTTACTTGATTTCAGCCTAGAAAGTCCCCCTTACCTATTAGGTTGTACATCATGTCTTTCATTACTAAACAGCTTCCGTTAAAGAAGAAAATCAATGAAGTAAGAACAAAACACTACTCTATTAACAAAACCTAGTAAACCAAGCTAAACGACAGAGGAAAAAAGCCTTATTAGTCCACATCGATCCAAGCCTTATTAGTTCACATCGGTGCCAAGCCTGAATCGTGCCTTTCGCGCCTCTCAGTCCCGGGCTCCTTACCTTAGATACCTATGCTCCAGTTTAGCTTACTAGCATAGTTGTTAGCCTGCCTCTACTGTCTCTGATTCCTCTACTCCGGTCCATCAGCCTTACCTTTACCGGCTATAGGTCTTACTATCCTCACCGCCTTCCCTACATATAGGTATGACTATCCACTCGACTTGAATTCGACTCCGCGACTCCTAATACCCTTGCTTCAGTCTATAGCTACCGATCCAGTCCGGATCTTTGCTTTACTGAACTCAATACTTAATCCTATAATAAGAGGAATTGAACCACTACGTCCAAGAATCAATCTAGAAATACAGAAATGAATGGACTAGTAATCCAAATAATGGAACTATGGCCCTCTATTCCTTCCTTCGCTAACTGGCAATTGAACTACCGATATAACAGCACTAACAGGACGAACCCAAAACTTAATAGAATGTTACTGGTGTTGACAAGAACCGAACGAAACACTGGAATGAACTATTAACTAACGAGCCTCGAGCCGGGGTTACACTGCTGCCAGCTGCTTTGCTGCCCTTGCTTTGCTGCTTAAAGACTGACCTCTCTTCCGGGGTGTGACCCAACTCATAACTATATACTGGTCTCCACTACAAGGCTGTTAAGACCTAGAATGTAACTGAGCTGTCCAGGCCTTATTGTATCCATCAAATATATGTAATGCCAAGCCGTACTCCTCGCTTCCAAGCCTGCTTCTAAGAAATCCATACAAGAATACAGGACATAGTCATTGCTTCTAAGACTGAACGGAGAAATAGGACCTTAACTCGAAACCCTATAATCCAACTCACGATGATCAGAATGTCTCTGTGGGGCATATGATACTGCCCCCAGAATGGATACTAACGCTTACCCATAAGGATGCTGACACTACTCTCGGAATGTCACTACTGATGGAAGGGATGGACCTAAGGCATACAAGACAAAAACGACTGCCTAACTGGCTTACTACCTATTAACTAAGAGCCCCTCTTTCCTGTCTTTGATTGTGACTTATTTGTTTCAAACTTCCTATACTGGCTTCAACGCCTTTAGCTCGTACCTTGAACTCTGCCCTGACTGTCCATTAGTCTTGCTTTCTTGACGGGCCACTCAACCTGTAATTGCCGCTGACAAGGCTCTCGATCTATGCTTTCACTCTGCTATTGACTTCTTTGATTCTGACTATTACAACAATAAGTCCTATACTGCACCTAGTAAAAAAAGCAGAAGTCCTATACGGACCTAGCTCGTATCCCGCGCCTGGGTATCCAAACTGATGAGTGCAATTCCGTCCTTGCCCACCTATCCTCTGGCTACAAACGAATACTGGGAATAGGGATTTGACTAACCACCTGGCACCGCTGCTTGCTTTGAAACTGGATTTCACTCAATAGTACGCCAACAGATCAGAAAAAACCTGACTTACATAATTGACCTACTTCAAGACCAACCTATCTCCTTTTAAGGGAAACCAACCTAGTCCTAGTGCTATCAAACTCAATTCTGAACATGAATATTCCAACTAGAAACTCAGATACTTAATAGGCCCGCGGAAATAAATACATTCTATAATTAGAGTTGAGCTCCGGCGGAAAAGGAATGAAACAGAAAGTGGAAGACCGAAGCTACAACGAAGGATGCATCTAAGGAGACTAAGGATAGGAACCCAATCTAAAGTAGCAAGGCGGCATAGGGAACACAAGAATCCAACTCGATATAAAGAGTAAAGCACAGGATATCTTAACTAGGAGGAAAGGAAGGCTAAAACATAAGATCTCTGCATTGAGTTCCATTCTTTTTGTGTGGGGGCCTATTCCGATTGTGTGTTCCGATTCCTATGCTCTGTTTCGTGTTCCGAGCAGTTTCCTATGTTTGACCTCCGATTCCCCCTCATTTGCTCCACTACCTATTCTTCGACTTTGAACTTGAGCTATTTCTTTATTAGTTGATGGCGCTGGCCCGGACCTTAACATCCTGGATTATGCCCCTAAACCAGTGAAACTAATGCTATGTTCCACAAATACTCATTTGATTCTAGCTTGACTTGCTTCTAAGCCCAACTAGCGTCTACCACAATACTTTATTCCATATAGAATCTAGAATTGAATAAGTGTTCCCAAGGCTGCTCTTACTAACCTTAATTCCTTAGTTGAGGCTAGGGTCTTGTACCGCTTTCTCGAATTCTTTGATAATACCCCAATGACTAATGCCAATAAGACTAGATCTGCTGACTAGCAATTCCATCCAGAAGTAAGAGAATGCATCTACTGCCAATGAGAATTGAGACTATGCCAATGAGAATGAATCCACTAACTTGAATATTGTAACCAGTGCTTCTCAGACTTAACCTAGTGCCAATAAGGATTGGCGAACGAAACCAGTACTGGAAAAAGGGAATCAAATTCATAAGTCACAGAATTCCATCTATCAGTGCAAGAATACGCCCGTGGATGGGAGATCAGAAGCCAACTCCTCTTATGTTATGCTACTTCTGAGAATTACCCGCAGTGGCTCGAGCTTAACTTACCAGATAGTCGATCTTACTCGTATTCATTTCGTCCGGAAATAAGGACTAATAGACAGTAAAGACAGAGAGAGCAATTGAAAGATGAGAATCCAAAAGTACTTAAGCTGTAAAGGTTGGCCGATGGAATATACCATTGATGAGAACAAGGAGATATAGACTTAAAGCAGGGAGCGTAAGACCAGCAATAGTTCTAAAGAATCCAAGTCCAGGTAGCAAGAATCGGATAAAGCAATGTTAGTTTGAAAGCAAATAGGGGCAGGCTCACTCTAGAACTAAACCCCGCCCTGTAGTACTTTTGTAAACAAAGGATACTAGGCGCTGTGCGTATCGAACTCTCTATGAGATTAAGAGTTGCATAACGGATAGCTTCCTTGTTCGTATACACAATATTCTCTATTCTGTGTTCATTGTAAGGAAGAACTTGTCTCCCTGCGCTTTCTATTAGCCTTGAGTTCGCTCTCCGCAAAGCAATATAGTCATCCCTACCCTAAAAGACACGTATAATGACCGCCAAGGCCTCAAACACAAGATGATGCATGCCGAGTGCCGGAAGGTCAAGGAAGTTGGTGACCTGATGACAGGGGAACCTGCTACCGAATCCCCGGTGAACAGCGGCCATAACTAGAAAGGTCCCCACGCTAGCTCAATTCCTTGTCTAGGAGTCTTTTGAGAGGAGTTAACGAAAGGCGGGCACAGTATCGGAGCTGTTTTCAATCGACAGATTCATTGACAATTGATTGAGTAAGATAGAAGTAACCAACTAGAAAAGGAGACCCTGGCCGAGTAAAGTGATTATTAACATGCCCTTTGAAAAGTGACTATACAGATAGAGCTTCTTCAATCCTACCGAAGCTCAAGCGCTACGCCCATGCATGCTTTTGCCTGAGTCCTTCTAAAACACATACTCACCAGATGCGGCTCGGTTCAAAAGAAAACGGAGTCTTTCTGTGAATTGGAGCTCTTCCTTCTCTTTCTTATTCTTACTTTTGTAACTGTCTGGAGGGCCGTAAAAGTGACATCGGTTACGTCTCGTCTCAGGGTCGTACGCCTGGAACAAAAGAGGGTTCGTCTACGAATTTCGGCGATGAAAAAAGAAAAGGAGTACCCTATCCCTGTTTGTGTTTCCACTTCCGTGGTTCAGGAAAAAGCACTTCGCCTAAATCTTTTGAGTCCTGGCCCCCCACTAACCAATTACGTTACGACCACATAACTAACTTGGTTGACGAACATGGTTTATGCGCAGCTAATGTAGCGGCTTGTCGAGCATTTGACAAACTCACACCATCCATTTCAAATGGGATTTGTCCCGTAGACACACGAGCAATCCAACCCGTAGGATTACCTTTTCCTCTTCCCATTCGAACTTCTATAGGTTTCCCCGTAATAGGAAGATCTGCGAGAACTCTTACCCATATCTTAGCATTTCTTCGGAATTGTCCGCTCATAGCACGATGGAATTGTCCGATTGTAGCCCGACGCGCTGCTTCAATGGCTCGATATGAAAGACGACCTGCTTCACCACTTTTGGTGCCATATCTTCCAAAACGAAGTTGTGTACCGTCTGGTTTCGCAACCCCTACTACAATCTGCTTTTACTAGATTTATGATATGTCGTACGTTTCGGATGTAGCACGTCCCTTCTTTTTCATACTATATGAGATCCGCACTTTGACACCTGAAATTCCGTAACGAGTAGAGACTTCAGCGGGAGCATAATCGATTTTCTGGTTAAATACATTAGGAGATGTTTTTCCAAACTTTCCGCATTCAGTTCTAGCTATTTCCGAACCTCCTAATCGACCTGAACAACTAATACGTAGTTCCGAATGAAAGCCTTAGTGTTGGGTTAAAGCCTTGCCAGCGCTAGTCAAAGTACTAGTTCCGGGTTTGGTTCTTGTTGGGCAGTGCTCAATGCCTAGTTTTGAGTTGAAGCCTGCTCTCTTTGTTTCGCCAATGAGACTACTTGCCTCCCAAAGGTTATTCGTTTTTGGCTTATTCCTCTGTGAGGGCGTCTTCATCCTGACTTCTATGAGTTGACTTCTTTAGTCGGCCTTCCTAGCATTCTTACTTGTCTGTTGACTTCTCATTCTTGACTTTGATTTGTTTGGTCCTGCTGCAAGAGTGCAATTATTACTTGTTGAACTAGTGGCTCATACTTACAGTAATTTGTTTTATTACTGAGAGCCTCACATCTTTCATTCCACCAAGCCAACTCGAACTTTTGTCCCTATCATTCCTATGCCAATGAGAGTGAAATCCTGTCTCTGTCTAGATACTTTCATTCTGACGCAACTCACTATAGATCTGCTACTACTGACTCCATCCAAAGCTGTCCTTACTTACTTTGATTCTTATGTGCTAGCTTCCAACTGACACTACTACCTTGTATTCTTTGGGTGTAGACCTACTACGCTACCACTACTGACTTGAAAACTGCCAGCTGCGAAGCGCTGCTGCCCTTACTTGATTTCAGCCTAGAAAGTCCCCCTTACCTATTAGGTTGTACATCATGTCTTTCATTACTAAACAGCTTCCGTTAAAGAAGAAAATCAATGAAGTAAGAACAAAACACTACTCTATTAACAAAACCTAGTAAACCAAGCTAAACGACAGAGGAAAAAGCCTTATTAGTCCACATCGATCCAAGCCTTATTAGTTCACATCGGTGCCAAGCCTGAATCGTGCCTTTCGCGCCTCTCAGTCCCGGGCTCCTTACCTTAGATACCTATGCTCCAGTTTAGCTTACTAGCATAGTTGTTAGCCTGCCTCTACTGTCTCTGATTCCTCTACTCGGTCCATCAGCCTTACCTTTACCGGCTATAGGTCTTACTATCCTCACCGCCTTCCCTACATATAGGTATGACTATCCACTCGACTTCAAGACCAACCTATCTCCTTTTAAGGGAAACCAACCTAGTCCTAGTGCTATCAAACTCAATTCTGAACATGAATATTCCAACTAGAAACTCAGATACTTAATAGGCCCGCGGAAATAAATACATTCTATAATTAGAGTTGAGCTCCGGCGGAAAAGGAATGAAACAGAAAGTGGAAGACCGAAGCTACAACGAAGGATGCATCTAAGGAGACTAAGGATAGGAACCCAATCTAAAGTAGCAAGGCGGCATAGGGAACACAAGAATCCAACTCGATATAAAGAGTAAAGCACAGGATATCTTAACTAGGAGGAAAGGAAGGCTAAAACATAAGATCTCTGCATTGAGTTCCATTCTTTTTGTGTGGGGGCCTATTCCGATTGTGTGTTCCGATTCCTATGCTCTGTTTCGTGTTCCGAGCAGTTTCCTATGTTTGACCTCCGATTCCCCCTCATTTGCTCCACTACCTATTCTTCGACTTTGAACTTGAGCTATTTCTTTCTAAGACTGAACGGAGAAATAGGACCTTAACTCGAAACCCTATAATCCAACTCACGATGATCAGAATGTCTCTGTGGGGCATATGATACTGCCCCCAGAATGGATACTAACGCTTACCCATAAGGATGCTGACACTACTCTCGGAATGTCACTACTGATGGAAGGGATGGACCTAAGGCATACAAGACAAAACGACTGCCTAACTGGCTTACTACCTATTAACTAAGAGCCCCTCTTTCCTGTCTTTGATTGTGACTTATTTGTTTCAAACTTCCTATACTGGCTTCAACGCCTTTAGCTCGTACCTTGAACTCTGCCCTGACTGTCCATTAGTCTTGCTTTCTTGACGGGCCACTCAACCTGTAATTGCCGCTGACAAGGCTCTCGATCTATGCTTTCACTCTGCTATTGACTTCTTTGATTCTGACTATTACAACAATAAGTCCTATACTGCACCTAGTAAAAAAAGCAGAAGTCCTATACGGACCTAGCTCGTATCCCGCGCCTGGGTATCCAAACTGATGAGTGCAATTCCGTCCTTGCCCACCTATCCTCTGGCTACAAACGAATACTGGGAATAGGGATTTGACTAACCACCTGGCACCGCTGCTTGCTTTGAAACTGGATTTCACTCAATAGTACGCCAACAGATCAGAAAAAACCTGACTTACATAATTGACCTACTTCAAGACCAACCTATCTCCTTTTAAGGGAAACCAACCTAGTCCTAGTGCTATCAAACTCAATTCTGAACATGAATATTCCAACTAGAAACTCAGATACTTAATAGGCCCGCGGAAATAAATACATTCTATAATTAGAGTTGAGCTCCGGCGGAAAAGGAATGAAACAGAAAGTGGAAGACCGAAGCTACAACGAAGGATGCATCTAAGGAGACTAAGGATAGGAACCCAATCTAAAGTAGCAAGGCGGCATAGGGAACACAAGAATCCAACTCGATATAAAGAGTAAAGCACAGGATATCTTAACTAGGAGGAAAGGAAGGCTAAAACATAAGATCTCTGCATTGAGTTCCATTCTTTTTGTGTGGGGGCCTATTCCGATTGTGTGTTCCGATTCCTATGCTCTGTTTCGTGTTCCGAGCAGTTTCCTATGTTTGACCTCCGATTCCCCCTCATTTGCTCCACTACCTATTCTTCGACTTTGAACTTGAGCTATTTCTTTATTAGTTGATGGCGCTGGCCCGGACCTTAACATCCTGGATTATGCCCCTAAACCAGTGAAACTAATGCTATGTTCCACAAATACTCATTTGATTCTAGCTTGACTTGCTTCTAAGCCCAACTAGCGTCTACCACAATACTTTATTCCATATAGAATCTAGAATTGAATAAGTGTTCCCAAGGCTGCTCTTACTAACCTTAATTCCTTAGTTGAGGCTAGGGTCTTGTACCGCTTTCTCGAATTCTTTGATAATACCCCAATGACTAATGCCAATAAGACTAGATCTGCTGACTAGCAATTCCATCCAGAAGTAAGAGAATGCATCTACTGCCAATGAGAATTGAGACTATGCCAATGAGAATGAATCCACTAACTTGAATATTGTAACCAGTGCTTCTCAGACTTAACCTAGTGCCAATAAGGATTGGCGAACGAAACCAGTACTGGAAAAAGGGAATCAAATTCATAAGTCACAGAATTCCATCTATCAGTGCAAGAATACGCCCGTGGATGGGAGATCAGAAGCCAACTCCTCTTATGTTATGCTACTTCTGAGAATTACCCGCAGTGGCTCGAGCTTAACTTACCAGATAGTCGATCTTACTCGTATTCATTTCGTCCGGAAATAAGGACTAATAGACAGTAAAGACAGAGAGAGCAATTGAAAGATGAGAATCCAAAAGTACTTAAGCTGTAAAGGTTGGCCGATGGAATATACCATTGATGAGAACAAGGAGATATAGACTTAAAGCAGGGAGCGTAAGACCAGCAATAGTTCTAAAGAATCCAAGTCCAGGTAGCAAGAATCGGATAAAGCAATGTTAGTTTGAAAGCAAATAGGGGCAGGCTCACTCTAGAACTAAACCCCGCCCTGTAGTACTTTTGTAACAAAGGATACTAGGCGCTGTGCGTATCGAACTCTCTATGAGATTAAGAGTTGCATAACGGATAGCTTCCTTGTTCGTATACACAATATTCTCTATTCTGTGTTCATTGTAAGGAAGAACTTGTCTCCCTGCGCTTTCTATTAGCCTTGAGTTCGCTCTCCGCAAAGCAATATAGTCATCCCTACCCTAAAAGACACGTATAATGACCGCCAAGGCCTCAAACACAAGATGATGCATGCCGAGTGCCGGAAGGTCAAGGAAGTTGGTGACCTGATGACAGGGGAACCTGCTACCGAATCCCCGGTGAACAGCGGCCATAACTAGAAAGGTCCCCACGCTAGCTCAATTCCTTGTCTAGGAGTCTTTTGAGAGGAGTTAACGAAAGGCGGGCACAGTATCGGAGTGTTTTCAATCGACAGATTCATTGACAATTGATTGAGTAAGATAGAAGTAACCAACTAGAAAAGGAGACCCTGGCCGAGTAAAGTGATTATTAACATGCCCTTTGAAAAGTGACTATACAGATAGAGCTTCTTCAATCCTACCGAAGCTCAAGCGCTACGCCCATGCATGCTTTTGCCTGAGTCCTTCTAAAAACACATACTCACCAGATGCGGCTCGGTTCAAAAGAAACGGAGTCTTTCTGTGAATTGGAGCTCTTCCTTCTCTTTCTTATTCTTACTTTTGTAACTGTCTGGAGGGCCGTAAAAGTGACATCGGTTACGTCTCGTCTCAGGGTCGTACTTTGACAAACGGATTTGATCTTGACCGACTCAATTAAGGTATTAGTCTGAGTTCTATGAAACAGATTATATCGCATTTTGTGCACTTCGTTCAAATAAGAGTTGTACCCGTAAGGAATTCTCCTCTTTCTCAGTATGATCTCTATCAGAATCTCTATTCCTTTTATTAATTCTCTAATATCACCGAGGTCTATTAATTTGTCCATTAATGAAATTCTCGCATTGGGAGCCTTACCCATGAGGTTCCAACATTTGATCCTTAATTGACCTAGGAGTTGTTCCCGGGCATAGTCAAAAAAGAGGTTCTTATACACCCCGACTCCATCCCTTGGAAAGAAAAAGGTAGCACCGAAGAAAGGAAAGAGTGATATGGTGGTTTTTGTTGTTCCCGCGAAGCGAAGATCATTCGCCAAGCGAATTAAGTGGAGAAACCTCCTTTTGACTTGGGCAAGACACTTTCTATCGCTGGTAAAGCTTGATACTAAAAAAGCGATGCGAGAGCGTATTCTCCTTTCGAAGTTGCTTCCTGCCTTCCTTCCCTCAAAGTAGATGGTTCAGCCAAACCCGGTGCCACGAAATGATTGAGAACGGAGACGGGGTCGAAATGCATTTTGTTCTTTGTATTCAATAAGATTGTACCCGTAGGAATTCTCCTCTTTCTCAGTATGATCTCTATCAGAATCTCTATTCCTTTTATTAATTCTCTAATATCACCGAGGTCTATTAATTTGTCCATTAATGAAATTCTCGCATTGGGAGCCTTACCCATGAGGTTCCAACATTTGATCCTTAATTGACCTAGGAGTTGTTCCCGGGCATAGTCAAAAAAGAGGTTCTTATACACCCCGACTCCATCCCTTGGAAAGAAAAAGGTAGCACCGAAGAAAGGAAAGAGTGATATGGTGGTTTTTGTTGTTCCCGCGAAGCGAAGATCATTCGCCAAGCGAATTAAGTGGAGAAACCTCCTTTTGACTTGGGCAAGACACTTTCTATCGCTGGTAACTTTCCGCATTCAGTTCTAGCTATTTCCGAACCTCCTAATCGACCTGAACAACTAATACGTATCCCCTCAACCCCTTTAGGCATTATTAAGGGAATCTCCTGTACTATATGACTAAAAATGGAACGAAATGAGATTGGATTGTTCCTCGGTTGAAAAGAGATGTCTTGAGCAATCAGAGAAGCACTTTGACAAACGGATTTGATCTTGACCGACTCAATTAAGGTATTAGTCTGAGTTCTATGAAACAGATTATATCGCATTTTGTGCACTTCGTTCAAATAAGAGTTGTACCCGTAAGGAATTCTCCTCTTTCTCAGTATGATCTCTATCAGAATCTCTATTCCTTTTATTAATTCTCTAATATCACCGAGGTCTATTAATTTGTCCATTAATGAAATTCTCGCATTGGGAGCCTTACCCATGAGGTTCCAACATTTGATCCTTAATTGACCTAGGAGTTGTTCCCGGGCATAGTCAAAAAAGAGGTTCTTATACACCCCGACTCCATCCCTTGGAAAGAAAAAGGTAGCACCGAAGAAAGGAAAGAGTGATATGGTGGTTTTTGTTGTTCCCGCGAAGCGAAGATCATTCGCCAAGCGAATTAAGTGGAGAAACCTCCTTTTGACTTGGGCAAGACACTTTCTATCGCTGGTAAAGCTTGATACTAAAAAAGCGATGCGAGAGCGTATTCTCCTTTCGAAGTTGCTTCCTGCCTTCCTTCCCCTCAAAGTAGATGGTTCAGCCAAACCCGGTGCCACGAAATGATTGAGAACGGAGACGGGGTCGAAATGCATTTTGTTCTTTGTATTCAATAAGTATTGCATAACCAAATAATTCAAGGATGGGCGCACTGCTGCTGCTGGGAGGGTCCGCGTCGGGCCGCGGTACTTCTTTGGTAAAAAGAACTTGAATAACTGAGTTCTTCTGGAGGAGTCGTCATTATCCATCAGAAAGGCTATGTTATTTACAACCCCAGCGTATTTAGGATGCGCCCCGCTGACCCGAAGTAATTTAGAAATAGGAGTATTTATCGATGGTGATCGGTCATGGTATCCATAGCGTTGCATCTTTTTCGGCCAAATCCGGATTGAGTTTTGCTTATCCCGGTCTAAGAGCCTTATCAACTCAACTCTTTTCCTTGCCCCCTGGCCTCTGACTTCGTTTCGTTGTTCCTCTGTACCCTCGCTTGAATAAAGACACCTGATCGGCCCTACTTTATCAAATGCCCACCACCGGCCCTTCTCCTTTCCGGGTCTGGATTTGTCGGGTTGTTTCAGTCGTAGTGGTCGACGGGGAAGAAAGAAATGAATGAATGTCCTTTTGGGAAAATGTAGAATAATACACCTACCCAGACGAAAGCCAAAGGTCAATATTGTAGGTGGACGTATCGAACCGAAATAAGATCTAAGATTGACATCTTGATAGACTGATTTACCATAATAATAAATAGAGTCAATAGTGACGGAGCCGTGGGAAGAGAATGCAATCCAGCTTATTAGACCTAGGGGCTTCTATTCACCAGCGCAGACTACATACAATTGCTCTCTGAACCGTGCTGGATAGTTACCCATCACACGGCTCTAAAACGAAACCTGTAGTGGATCCCGGGGGACAAAGTAAAAGCGCTTGATCCTTTGTCCCATACTTGGAGAGACTCCTCCCCTAAGCTGTGACGCTGCTCGTGATAGAAGCCGCTAACGTTCGGTTGGCATAAGTAAAGTGCCTTCGGTCGATTCGCTCAGGTGGTCTTCCCTTATCTTCCCTAAAGTGCAGAGTGGTTCTGGTTTGAGAAAAGAAAGAGCACCGCCAAGTCCACTAGGGGCGCGTCGGAACGGTAGCTGCTTAGTCTAATCCGAGAGTCAAATCTCTGAGAACAGTGCTTTTGTGTCTGTCTTTGAATCAAAAAGCAGGGGAGTTTCAGGTTTCTTTAGGCTCCTTCTCATCCACTGCATAGCTGCGAAATCTGGTACTATGAGCCCTCTGTCCCACGCATCTAACCTGCTCGCGTGGTTCACCGGTTCTACCGAAAACCATCATTTGTTGAAGCGGAGCATAGTGCTAAGCCGAGCCTTGACTTGCTCATAACTAACTACCGTGAGAACTAGCTGCCCTGCCGCCTCGAGATTAGGACTCCGGAATAACTACCGCCGAGCACAGTTTGAGCTCCTTAAGCTGAAAACAGGACTTGGCGGGATCAGGTCGAGCACTTCTAAGATCTGTTACGGCCTATCCTGTGGAGCGAGCTGGGTGCCGGGGCCCTGGATGCGCTAGGGATCAGCACATTAGGGAGTGCTTGCTTGCTTTGGTTTCTCGGCCTGGTATCCTTATCCTCGCGTTCATAATATCTACATTCAACTGTGCTCCGGAGACACGGTGGAAACACGCCCGCTGTTAATAGTATGGGGTGCCTCTTTCACGACATGCTATAGTCCAGGGTTTCTTTATTCCTGTGGTCTTCTAGCGGTAGAAGAAGTCGTGTCCGTCCCGGACATCTGCAACGTCCTTCCATGCCTTTCATTTCTTTTCTATGGGATGGGACAAAGATCAGGAAAAGACGGACGGACCGGACCCATTCGGTGACTTTCGCGGTCGCCCTCACTGAACCGACTTGGATCTGAACTACGATTCAGATCAAGTCTTACCGAAATCGGATTTCCTTTTCGTGCCATATGGCGCTTAGACTGGATTTATCCCCTTTCTTCCCTTGACTCTATTTGTTTTCGAGGACCGTGTAAAAGCAAACTCTCCTAATTTCCTACCAACCTTTCCATCAGTGATCTTACAACGAACAGGAGTTTTTCCATTGTAAATGAGTACGGAGCAACCAACGAATTCTGGCGAAATAGAAGATCTACGTGACCAAATTTTCCTGCTAGAAATCAGTTCTCTGTTCTTCTTCATTCTAAACAGGAAAGCATCAACAAAACTGCCCTTCCATATAGATCGTCGTGGCATGATTAACTACATTCTGCCTTTCCCCACCCCCACTACTGCCCGAAATCCTGCTTTGGTGGGCTTCCCCCAAGGTGACACCGAAGGTCTCCCTCCTTTCGTGCGCCCCTCACCTCCTCCATGAGGATGATCCACTGGATTCATTGCAACACCACGAACAATGGGGCGTCTGCCTAACCACCGGCTTTGTCCAGCTTTTCGAAGCTTACGTGCACCATGGTTGGGATTAGAAACGATACCAATAGTCGCTCGGCATCGGGAATCTATGAGTTTTGAAACACCCGAAGGTAGCTGCACAAGACAGAGTGAGGCAGGCTCCTTGATTATTTGAGCATATGTTCCTGCGGCTCGAACTAGCTTTGCGCCTTGACCTGGATGACATTCAATATCATGTACCCATGTTCCCATACGTAGATTCGCTAATGGTATGCTATTTCCGACTTTTGAATTGAGATCTCCTTTCCTGTATCTAGAAACTGGGGGGCGTGGCAAAGAAGCAGCCAGCTCATTGCTCCCTTCAACCCGATCTTCATTCGCAGTGGGAACAAGGTCTTGGAACCTTAGAAGGTATGTATGGGCATTCTGGGCAGGTCGCAAGAAGCTTTTCGAAGGTTTGGACCAATCGCAATTCCTTACTGTTTTACCCGCTTCCAATTGATGACTGGCTAATATATAAGTGTTGACCTAAGCCCCTGTGTCCTGTGGCTCGGCTACCGAACCGTATGTGAGCTGCCTCGTACGGCTCTTCCTAGAAAGCGCCTCTCTCTCTCCTTTGATAAAAAAGCCTTCGCTCGGTTATTAGAGAAGCTGCTTCCTTCCTTGACTTCTTAGCTTGCATTTATAGAGAAAATGAGTTAGGGTTTCGTTTCTTATACCAGCTTGATTAGTTACGAGCTCACTTTCGCTTACTTCTTCCTTAAGGTTAATACTTACAATACAAAGTTACTTAGCCTAGTCTATATCCACAGCGTGACTCCGCCCTTTCTTTGTAGACGGATGAGTCACTTTTTCACAAAAGCTTTGATCCTTTGTAGAACAGAACAGCTAAGCCAGTTCATTTGTTTGACTACCTAAAACTCACTCTGTAATTCCATAACCTTAGCCTCGGCTCGGCAAAGTCACTTCTCTCTTTTTGCCATCAGGTCTAACCCGCCTTAACCAATAGGCTTGGCTTCGCTATCGCTCATTACTTGGTATAGAAATCAATCTGTGTAGTGGTCGCCCACCTCAATGCTTCCTTCCTGACTTTTCTGAGAAGCCCGCCAAGCAAATGAAGGTAGGCGGGTCGACTACAAGAAACAAAGCTTTGTAAACTCGACAAGTAGCTTATTGAGACTACGGAATTTCATGAAGTGGAATAAGGGGAGAAGCAAAGTGGAGCGAGCCGACCACTACATAAGCCGCTGGCAGAGAAAGCTCTTATAGCTTCCCATCATTCGTTGCTAAGCCAAGGTATCAGGTCTCCGAGTCAGCCCTTGCTTTTTCGAAGAATCCTGCACCCATGCGCATACGGCCTGGCAGACCTTCCCTTTCTGCCGGAGCTTCATGGGCGTTGCCCCGTTCCCCAATCAGATGTTTGGATGTGAGCTATACTCCGCGAGGAGCCACACGGGCGTATGGCCTTTTAGCCTTGCCATTGAACCTCTCTTCCCGTGTGAGACGGAATGCTCAGTGACAACCTATCAATTGTAACCGCCTGGCCTCTCTTGCTACCACGGTAGCTCCTAGTGTGGTCAGCACCAATCGTGTTCGGACAACGAAGCTGGAACTCATTCACATTGGTTCATCCTGCTATGCCCCAGGCCTTTTGCTCTTCTAACAACAATGGTGGCCGGCCATTCGTCAAGGCCATGGAATCCGCTGGACATCTCAGCGGCGGGATTGGATACCCGCATCTGATTGAAGTTCCATTGTAGTGACTCTCTAAAAGGAGAGATCTTTCTAGGTGGGTCGCTTCGCAAAAGACATTGCTTAGGACCAACGGGTCACACGACAGGTGCACGATCTACTTTGCACGCTCTATCCTTCATACCTTCGCCTATAGGCTTGGCTGGCAAGCTACCTTGATCCGTCTTCGGCTTCGATTCATTATGCTCAGCTGCTTCAACAAGCCCTAATCTTTCTTGCTGCCTCAAACTCTGCCAAGAAAGCGCTCCTTTACGTTTGATCCTATGTGCCCAGATAACGCAATCCGTTCTCCACTTTCGGATCTCGCAAAGAGAAAACGTATTTTGTCCCAGAACTTGATCTCTCATTCTAGGAGCAAAGAAAGTGCGCTTTGCCCCAGCTACTGCTATCCTTGGGATACTCAAAGAGCTATCGAAGCAAAGGGATGTAGTCTCTCCCTTGGCAAAGGGGGAGGACAGGGCAGATAAGAAAACGTCCTTCGCGCTAGTTTGTTTGCTTCCTGCGCTGGCTTGGCTCTTCGCCCAAGGAGGCATGAAGGTTGGAAGGCCGACCACTACATTAAGCGTAAGCAAGCACTTGGCTTGGGAGCCCCTTCTTTGATACACTTTCCCGGGCAGGGAAGAGAACGAATAAAGGCAAAAGATGGTGGCCATGGTGGATTCGAGGATCTTACGCGGCGGAGCGAACTCTTCTATCGTGTTGCATTTCCTCTGGCTTAGTAGCTTCACCCCCCATCGTACTAGAGCGATCCGAGAAGAACGATTAGGGTCATATTCGATCCTTTCCACAATGCCAATAGACTCAGTGCTTCGTTTCAGGTCTATTTTTCGCTGCAATCGCTTTGAGCCACCCCCTCGGTGAAAAGAAGTAATACGCCCGGAAGAATTCCTACCCGCAGACTTACGCGGACTCAAAGTCAAATGTCTAAGTGCTCCACCTTTGAGGCTT
>PYDT01000474.1:0-30986 GCA_004837865.1 Musa balbisiana
TTTTTCGAAACCGCCTCAGGTTCCAACTAAAAAATGAAATAATGTTTTCATTATCCGTCAATTGAAGTAAGGTAGTCCTCCCCTCATGAGGCCATTACTTTCAACTAGTCCCCGTGTTCTTCGAATGGATCTCTTAGGTTGTTGTGATGGTTGCCCAAAGCGGTATATAAGGCTACCCAGTAAAGCTTACAAGTACCACTATGAAGATGGCGACTAGTGGTTGCTGTTTCCATTTTTTAGACATTTCCAGATCACATGGATCTACGATAAGATCGTTTATTACAACTACAACGGAAGGTATACAAAGTCAACATATCTCAAAGCAACTTATTAATAAAGGATTTATGGCGACACACACCGTTAGGATAGTTCAGATTGGGCCAAGACAAACTACTGTAGGGAATTTATTGAACCATTGAAATCGAATAGGGTTAAGTACTCCGGGCTGGGGGACTACACCATTACTGGGAGTCAGAATGGCCCTATTTACGGATTCCTATCTAGTATTTTGGAATTTATAATTCTTATTCTTTCCTTTTAGTAACTGGATGGAATTACATGAGTTAAGGTTTATAAGACTTGAAGTCCTAGTTTTCATCAATAAAAATTATTTACTTAACACCTGATTTCTAGACCATTCTGGGAGTTCGAAACCGTGGAATTTAGTTGTTTCGGTATCTCCGGAATATGATGTGTGACTTGTTTAATTGATCCTATTGATAATACAGAGAATGTCCTGTTATCTCTATCGAGATATCTATTTCGTCGATAGTTATTCTAGTATCTGGAGCACGGAATATAATAGCAGTATAGAATATAGTCGAAAAACATATTAAAATATGATTCATACCTATAGTCAGACCTCGCAACCGACTCAGAAATTTCAAATAGATATTTCCTAAATCAACGATTTTTCTTCTCAACTTTTTTTTTGCTTGACCGAAGGACAACTCTTTTTCTAGATTTTGTTGAGTCAGTACATTCATCGAATAGTATCATCAAAGGTTTTACTCAGAGACCTTTGAGTTTAGCTGAAGGCTTTTGCTTTATTAATTTTATTAAATAATTCATCGTGGTTCTAGTATGCGACTGGGTTTCAATTGATTCATAGGGTCTCAACAAGCAAATTCTATCAATAGTAAGCGAACAATCCGCTTACACAAAAACAAGAATAAATAACCAATAAAAAAATAGGAGAGAATAGTCAAAAGGCTGTAATGATCACAGTCCAAAGAGAAGAGAGACAGATGAGCCAACTTGAATATGTTGAGGCATTATCATACTAAAGAAGAAATTTCGTCTTTTTTGTTACTTCGTATCTTCGGTCGGGGCAAATCAACGGCTAGCTAAGAAGTTTTGAACTTTCTATTACATATCCGTTGAAATCCGCATTGTGTGGTTTTCTGCTTGAGCCGACGAATACAAATAATTACATAACATATACGGTTCTCAGAGGGGGAGTCCTTGCTTGGTTACCTATCCAATACCGTCTATGATTGGTTTGAGGAACGTCTTAGATTCAGGCGTTGTCAGTTATATAATAATGTCAAGAGGTGTCCTCCCATGTAACATATTATTGTTTTTTTAGGGGGATCACACTTACTTGTTTTTTAGTAAAGTAGCTACAGGTTTTGCTATACTTTTTACTACCGTCCACCGTTACAGAGGCTTTTTCCTATGTTCAATAACCCTAATGACTGAGGCCAACTTGGTTGGTTAATCCGATCAGTTCAGCGATGGTCAGCCAGTATGATGTTCTAATGATGATCTTGCACGTATTCGTGTGTACCTTACAGGTGATTTCAAAAACCCCGCGAATTTCACTTGGGTACGGTGTAGTTTGTCTGTATTGACGCATCCTTTTTGGTGTAACTGGTTATTCCTTACCTTGGACCAAATTTGGTTATTGGGCAGTAAAAATGTGACAGGCGTACCTGACGCTATTCCCGTAATCGGATCGCCTGTGGTAGAGTTATACGCGGAAGTGCTGTGTGGGCCCATCCACTTGACTCGTTTTTAAGTTTACACACTTTTGTATTGCCTCTTCCTACTGCCGTATTTATTTAATGCTGTTCCAATGATACGTAAGCAAGGTATTTCGGTTCCTTTAAAGAATCATAGATATATTTGTAATTGATCATATCATACTGGGGAGGAACGATAGACAATAATATTGTCATGCTAGAAATATGGATTATGAAAAATAAGACATGTTTTATTTGGATACTTTTCTTCAACTTCGAGTATTGTATTCCTATTTGATACGAATAGTTGAAGTTAATTTTCCGAAGAGAGGATTGATTAGGGAGTGTGTTACTTTGGAATATTGATTAGGCCATGCAGATATATATTTTATCTGCCACATTGGAATTCCACAACCAATGTGTCTCCCATCCAACCACCACGAAGCCCCCTATGTAGCAGAATAGGCCGTTCGTTTGGGAGAACCTTTTCTATGATCATACCTGAATCATGTATGCATGAACCTGCTCCGTAAGATCCCGTAAAAAAATAAGTGATTTGCATGATTCAATGTTCTGTCTATTCCCTTCCTCATTTGTATTTTATACATTCATTCATTTCCTCTGCATCGATCCCATCGATCATCTATCGTCGTAATAAGAGATCTAAGGAAGAACAAGGCTAGACTTTATGTACAGTAAATACTTTTGTATGTAAAGAAAATCGAGATGTTGGGGTATAACCACAATTCAACAAGACATTAGACAATCCAACAAGCACTTGATCATGATCAAATTTATAAGCCTACTTGGATATTGATCAGTTACCTGTACGAACGGAATTATTCATGAATAGTTGCAACTCCGGAAAATGGAATCTGGTAATCTTTTCTTACATAGAGTCATTATATATGATATGTGGGGATATGTATGAACAATAGATTTTATAGGGATCTATTTCTGCCATTCCTTGCATGCTTGCGGAGCCGGATGATGAAAAATTATCATGTCCTTTCTTCGGGTGATGGATCATAAGAATTCCCTATCCCAATAACAAAGAAACCTGACCTGACGATCCCTTTATAAGAGCTAATTGGCTAAAGGGATGGGGCATAATTATTATTGAGAACCCGCCTGGCCAATGAGCTTTTATATATTTTTCCAGTGTACTTCTAGACTATTGCAATGTAATGTAGGCGTGGCATTTCTAGAACCGTCATGATGGTGAACCGGCGGATCCATTTGCAACTCCTTTGTAAATATTACCCAATGGTACTTCTTTCCCGTATTTCCAATACTCCGCCAGTACCCAATATTATTAGTGTTTTCTTTTAATGGTTTCATACCAACGGGATTATTGACAGTACCTTTTTTGGAGAATGTTAATTAAATTCCAAAATCCCTTTCTCCGTCTCAGTAGCTACAAAACGTCTTTTTGATCGGTACCGCAGTAGCTCTTGGAGGTAGTGGAGCACATTACCTATTGAAATCGTACCTTTAGTCTTTTTTAATTGATTCAACCGGAAATACCATATAATTTCTAAGAATAGTGACTTAAATAACTATTCCTTAGATACATTAAATTTATTATATCATTCCACGAAAAATACGGGATTGTGCCAAAAAGATTAAAAACAAATTTTCTTCTTTCTTTATAAAATTTTTTCTTTCTATTTTTATTAGAAAAGAAGATGAACTAATTATATGTATTTAAAATTAAAATTGATTTCTTAGGGGTAAATCATTGCGAAATGCTTTGTAGAGTGTCCGAATCCTTTTCCTCTTCTCATGCGAAAATATTCAATTCTTCATAAGATCTTCTGGGGACTCTTATTTCCAAAGGGCCAATAATGTGTGTATAGTGGACCTTTTGAGACAATTATAGGTCCTGTAAGTATTCTTGATTGTCATAAAAATCACTTCAATGGAATTCTTTTTTGTTTTTCTTTAGATTGGGTAATCTTCTGAAAGGTAAAAATGGGTAGAGTAACCTGTTTTTATTTTCTTTGAAATTAATGTCCTCTTCCTCCGCATGTAGAAAGAAAATAAATCATTAAATTACAAAGCTTCATAAAAGTGCTTCCTTAGGATTAAACTTCCATTCGTCCTATTTTCTAGAAAAGTATCCTTGTTTTTCATTCCCATCCATCAGATGAATCTATGATTCGCATTTCGACCAGGCATCGATACAGCATCATAGGATAACTTCCATTTAGATTAGTTGTTGGTTTTTCGTACGATATCCACATCTCGCCTGAGTTGTATCCAATACACAAATCATTGGTTCCGTCAGGTTACTATATGTTGTGTTGTGTCAACTATTTCCACGGAAGTAGTAAGATGATATCTTGACGGTTTCGTCTTTAGGGCCCCTGGCGCAAATGGATGCGTCTCTAACTCCCCATATATTACGTCTCAATCAATTTCTTTCAAATTTAGTAAAATCATGTCCCGATTCTTCAAGTACCTTTATCGTATATATCAGGCGGCACGTTCTCAGAGTTTGCACGTGGTGTACATGTTTCCTTCGATTGCTCCAAGTAAAGCCCTTCGCATGGCAATACTATAGTTCACTTGACCTTTCATAATCGGGGACAGAACGAACGACCATAATAAGACTTTTACTTTCTGCTCTCGATTCAACACACCTCCACGGTAGTGTTCGGTGGATCCTGCTACTTCCTCTCGAACCATACTATACTAATACTATTTTTGATCAGATCATTGAATCATTATTTCTCTTGAAATCTGTTTTTTCTTATTTCTACACACTTCTTTTTTCGGGGTCTACATGGCGCATTATGATCATAGGTTTCATCACGTACGAACTTAATAGTAATACCACTTCTACGAATGGCTCTTAATGCTGCATCTCTCCCGAGACCAGGACCGTTTTTATCATAACGTCTTCTCGTTGTCATACCCTGATTACACTGTAAGAATAGCCTTTAATTCCGCCGCTTGAGCAGCATAGGGTGCCCCTCTTCTTGTCCCTTTGAATCCGAAGTACCAGCCGAGGCCCAAGAAACCACCCGACTCGACATCTTTAACAGTTACAATGGTATTGTTGAACTTGCTTGACGTGAATAATTCCTTTTGGTATTCTACGTCCATTCAGGGTACGTGAACCAATACGCCCATTCCTACGTGAAACGCGATTCTGGTATAGCTTTTGTCCATATTTTATCATCTATAAATATAAGTCAGAATATACAAGAAAAGATACGGAAATATCCTTTCATATTAAAAGAAATCCTTTATTTTGGTTGTCTTTGTGCTTAGAAGTTTCTTTTTTAGAAAGAATGATCACGTGTCTCTGTTTATGTCTCGGATTGGAACAAATCAACTATAATTTCGTCCGCGCCTTACGATCAGTCGACATTTTTCACAAATTTTACGAAACCGGAAAGCCCTTATTTTTTTTCATATTTCTTATTCCTTACCTTAATTTGAAATCTAGTCCTTGGAGATAGTCTCTTGCTTTTTTTTAACTTTCGAATTGTATCGTCATTTAATTCGGAATTGTACGTCATGAAAGGAATGCTTTTAAATCACCTAATCTCGAATCTTTGTTGCGAATCGATACATTATACGTCCCTGGTTAATCATAACAATACTTTCAATTTTGACTCTATCCCCATGTAGTACGGATAAAACGGCGCCGGATCCTTCCCGACACTAACCTAGAATTACATCCTTTATTAGCTAGCGGACCCGAAACATACCGTTGGGAAGTGATTCGTATTAAACCTTCCTTCATAAATTTTTGTTCTTTTTCATTTCCAGTACTTCCTTAAGTTCAACTAATGGATGCGAGTTTATATAACTAACTTTTCCTCTCTATTTCACAAAATAGGAAGTTAGAGAGAAATTAGGATAGCCCGGATGAGGATCCCAATAGCTAACAAAAGTTCGCCTCCCAATTTTTTCTCGTCGAGCTTCCGATCTTTCCTTATACCTCTGGAAGTAGAACGGAATTACCATTCCTATTCCACCTAAACTCTTAGGAATTTGTTGATAGTCGGAATAAATGCCGTAAACGGGTCGCGTGATACGCTTTAAAATATTTTCTGTGTAATTCTTTTCCTATTCTTTCTATGTCGCCAGAGATTGAAACCAAGAAATATTTTTACCTTCCGATGTTTCCTACGTTTTCAATAAAACCTTCTCGTAAAGTATTTTCCAATATTTTCGGTGATATTTAGTAGATGCATTCGACCGTTCCTTGGTTTAGTCATGTCACTTTTCTTATAGAATTTATTATATCGCAATAGTGTTCCTACCCATGACGAACCATAATTATTGGTGCCTCCAAATTTTGATATAGCAACATGTTTCCGTTTGTTTTCTTTGTTTTATTTTCTTTCTTCTTTGTTTTGGTGATTATAAAATCTTTATTGATTAAAGTATATGCGTGAAAGACCAATCTACTAATCACTAAATTTGAATCTAACTAAATTTGATCTCTTTTAGATGTATCTGATATATCATAGTCCCCATCTAGTAGTATTTCTAATTACCTCGGGAGCCATGAAACTATTGTTAGTAATTCACCGTCTCAATTCCCTAGCGATCGCACCAAAAAAATCGATTTCCTTTGATTGTCCTTCTTATCAATGACAAACCGCAGCATTGTCATGCATATCGTCTTATCAACCGTTTGTCACGTTTGAGTTCTTTACAAGTACCTTACAATACGCTCTAAATTATTTCCGTCTTTCTAGTGGCATATATGAACTGCTTCTTTGATTACCTCAACATAACGGCACCATTATTAGCATATATCGATGATACCATCTCCATATGATTCGAATCCCCATCAAATTCTCGAGCTCCGCGCTGTTATCCGTACAGTCAAAAGGTCTGAGGTGGAATCATAATCTAGTTTATTGGAACCGTATTTTAAATGCAACGGCTGAAGGAAAAAAAGAAATATTCCTCTGTCCAGACTAATAACTTGCCGTTGTTTTTTCATCTCAATACACGTTTAGTTCTACTACAGAGCCTGACAATTGATTCGTATAGGCACTTTGGACCAGCTATGAAATAGCTGCTTTGCTACCAGCTTCTGATAACTCCCGCCCATTTCATAAAGTATTCGACATGGTTTAACAACGGTACCAATTCGGGGGGATCCTTCCCGAACCCATACGTGTTTTCCGCAGGTCTGACTGTAACAGGGTTGGTCCGGATATACGGAACCAGATTTTTCCACCCGACGCGCATATCGTGTCATTGCTCTTCGCCCCGCTTCTATTTGTCTAGCTGTGATCCAACGGGTTCAAGTGCCGAAGAGCGGATCGCCGAAACAACTACGATTGGCCCGAAATGATTTCCCTTCATTCCTTCCTCTATGTTGTTTACGAATGCTGGGTCTTTGGGGGTATAGTTGATGGTCGTTTCTTAATTCCATCTCTACTACAGAACCGGACGAAGTTCTTCGCATCCAGCTCCTCGCGATGAAGGATTCAATAATTACAGATACGCATGTATTTCTATTTAATAAACTATACACTAAGACATTTTATTAATATTGAATTGGTTTTGTTGAGACAGGAAGGGAATCTACGATATATAGCTAGAATATTTATGTTATGCATCTTATAGATATAAATTTAGATTAGATATAAAGTTATAGATACTGCTTTTTATAATTAATGATAATGCTTTATTTTAATCACGATCCTTGATCCTTATTTTTACCCTATCACAATGATGCCAAAATATGAATGTAATCTCAATAAATAAAGGTTTCGCGGGCGATATTGACTCTTTACTGTTTTTTATAATTCCCTAGGTCAACCCATGACTTCTCAAATAAATAATTTTTTCCTCGGTTCGTTCCGCCTCCCACGCAATGCATTATTAGATTCGTTTTCAGTAGAATCCTCTGCAGTCCAGGTTCCGTCGTTCCCCTAGCTTCGCCATTATGGTTAGGCCTGAACTCTGCAATGGAGCTCCCAAACAAAATTCCTTCTCGAGTCAATCTCCTAGTTTTTATAACCCGAGGCTCTTGATTATTATTTTTCTTCAGTATTGATGCTTTATCACATTGCTTTATGAGGTAATTCATAGACCATGACTATTGAACTCATATATCATTGCTATTTTTTGTTCTCGCTGCTATCAGCCTTCCATTTTCCACATCCCTTTTTATTTTTTGTTCACAACCCATAATCAATTTTTTACATATGGAAAAGATTTTAGTTTGCAGTTGCTGCAACTATCGATTGTCACCACTCATCTCATATAGTGACTGTTTCTTGGGAGCTCGACATACGAAGCAATAAGTTGTTGATTAGTTTTAGTTGTTTTTATTTTGTTTTTTATTTATTTTATTGTTATTAAGAGTTTAAGTAGTGTTTAGTCTATTTTTTTTTATTCCAATTCTAACTCGAAAAAAAATTTACGATTCACAACACACTAAGCATAGCAATTATAACAATGGGGGGTTTCAATCGAATTTTATTCACCCTTTATAGAATTAGAAGCGGGCTTTTTGTGGTGATTTAACGTAAAAAGAATGAACAGTTTGTTATTTTTGTTCGAGCACTGCCAGATTGCAAGATAAATCAAGGTCTATACCTCGTCCACAAATAGCCAAATTTTGATGCCTTATCTCATAATAGTTCAATTGTATAGGAACAATGATCATTTTAGCGCGCCATTGTTTGTAGGTGAACCGAACCCTGCCCTCCTGACCTTCGACACGGCAATTTCTTTTCCGTCAATCCGCCCTGCATTTGGACTTGCATTCTTTTGTAGCCTTTGTTCAGCTAATGTCAATACCTTTTTCATTGCTTTCGAAACGACCTCTATTTTTTAATTGTAAAGCTATCTTTCCGCAGAATATTCGTTTGTCCCATAGGTTTTCAACTCTGTGATTCAGTTGAGGTCTTCGGTTCACAGATTAAATTCCCTTTTGTACATTCAATCTGTAATTCTTCGATTCCCTCGTGTTTGGCCCTCTATTACTAATTTGGAATCCACTATAGATTATGAACCCTTGATCAATCAATTCTTTTTTTAATTCCTATACGAGCTCTTCCTTCGAAACCCGAGGATATTCTCCTATTTTTTTTACAAGTTCTTGATACCAATTCCGTATTTTTCATCTTCCTGTAAACCCACAGATAATTTTTTGGTTGTGGAACCAAAATGAATGATGACGTTGGGGTTTGTACCAAGTCCTGAAACCAAGTGGATTTTTTTTTGTCCCATATTTTCCTATTTATTTTCTTTCCATCCAATTTTATTTTACTATGTTTTAACTATGAGGAATCAAATCTGAGATTCATCTAAAATATTAGATTTAGCCCGTTAAGAACAATTGTTATATGACAAGTAGGTCTTTTATATCGGATAACACGTCCTCAGCGCTCGAGGTCTTATTTTTTCACATGGACTCCTATTAACCTTTGGCTTCACTACTGAATAACATGCTTCTTTCAAACCCCTATTAATGACTAGCATTGCTGCTGCAGAATAAACCAATTTTAAAATGTGGGATAAGATGCTCGATAAGTGCAATTATTCCAGTATCTAAGTGTTGCTTCTAGGAAACGGCCGCGAATCTATCAATTACTCTGCGCCTTTGAAAACAGACCATACTTACTATATGTTGAGCTAAAAAGTTTTACGTTCTTAACCGAACTCGAGTTCTTTATCATACGGTTATCCTATCCCCCAAACTAATGTAACACTTGTGTTGATACTTATTTTTTTTTCACAAAAACATTATTTTTCAATTTCACTTTTTTTTATATTTTAATTTATATTGATATTTTTTATATTTTAATATAAAATGTTTTATTTATTTGGTTTATTTATTTAATATTAAAATGTTTTATTTAATATTAAAATAACTTAAATTAACTTAACCGACGAGATTTTTAGCGTTTCTTGCTGTCCTCGCAAAGTAAAATAGGCGCGATTCTCCAATTTGTGACCTACCGACGAATCTTTTATATAAATCTGTTAACAGTATCCTTGCATTAAGATAGCGATTGTATGGCCATCATTTGGGTTATAATGGTAGTGCCCGAGACCAACGTTTACTATTATTTCTGTCTCCTCACTCATGTTGAGTTTTTTCCATTTTTTTTTTTTTTTGCCGATAAATGGGTAGCGACAAAGGGTTTTTTTTTAGCGCAACGTGTCATGTCATAACAGTGTATTACTCCTTTTTTTTACATTTTTTATTTTAAAAGATTGGCATTCTTTTTCAATTCTCGATCTAATTTAAGTATGGAGGTAATAATACATAAGTTGAGGGAAAAAGATAGAAATCCTTTAGCGATAAAGGGGGCGGATGTAGCCAAGTGGATCACGGCAGTGGACTTGTGAATCCACCATGCGCTGGTTCATTCCCGGCGTTCGCCCCATCACATGTTTCTCAAAATCAAAAATCTATTTTCAATATTCTCTTTACGGCGACGAAGCATAACTAGCACTAGAGTATTTTCTTTTTTCCTTTTCCTACTTCTCTTGTCCAAGCGCAGGATAACCCCAAGGGTTGTGGTTTTTTTTCCTACCGATTGGGGGCTCATCCCCTCACCGCCCCCCCCATGGAATGGTGCTACAGGTTTCATAACTACTCTCCTCTTACTACGTACGGCTACTACCAAACACTTAGATCCTGCCTCTACCCAACTTGTTTGGGTTCACACCACATTACCCACTTGTCCGACTGTTGCTAAGCATTTTTGGATCGCAAACGGACCTCCCCAGATGTAAGCTATGTTGCCGATTTGACCCTCTTTTGCAATCAGTTTCGCTACAGCACCGCCGCTCTAGCTAATTGTCCCCCTTTCCAAGTGATTTCATGTATTGTATGGCCGTGCTAAGGGCATATCGGTTGAGTAGATTCTTCTTTTTATCAATAAAAACCCTTCCCAAACTGACAAGCTTCTCCCAGCATCGGCTTTCTAGATGTATATGCTGATATCTAGACAGATGGCTCTATATAAATCGTACTATGAAGTTCCACTGAGTGGATATAGAGGAATCCAAATCTGCTGATCACTCATGTTATGATCTTCTCGCCTAGTCTCCCGTCCGTCCATTCGCTTATTTTCTTCAGGTCATCAGACCCGTGACCAGAACTTACGTCGCTACTTCCATTTTCCACATATTACGGTTACGTAGGAGACATCTCCTTTTTTCCCCGGTGGGATCTGAATTACCACTGCTAGGCTGTCATTCGCCTCGGACCATCAAATTACAATGTGAATAACCTCTCCTCTCTTTGAAACGGGCGCTTCCCGGTTCTGTGCGTGCGTCACACTATTTGTCTTCTTCCATATTACCATATCTCTAGAGTCAATACTTTTTCTATGAGGACTACTGAACTCATCACTTGCTGCCGTTTACTCAACCTTCTTTTCTGTTGAGGTTCTATCCGTAGAGTACTCAATTGGTCAGTGATCGAATTCTAGGTTCGTCGTAACCTAAATGGGGTTCTTCCACTTACGTTAAATCAATATTCAAACGGCACTCAAAGGTGTGCTTTCCCATTGATTATAGGAACTTCTGTAGCATAACAGGTATCTCCAATTATAGCCCCTCTTGGCATGTAAATATATCTCTTCTCCCATCCCCATAGTGTAATGAGACAATGTATGCATTTCGATTAGGGTCGTAGTCTATGGTTACGATTCACCAATATGTTCTGTTTCAATTCCGTCGAAAATCGATTTTTACGTATAGACGCTTATGACCTCCCCCTCTATGCCGGTGCGGTAATGAAATTCCTCTGGCATTACACCTTTACTACAACGATGCTGTCATATCCAAATTATTTCGTGGATTGAGTTCACACTTGACCTGTTTACGGCTCCATTTCTGTGCTCGGGTATCAGTTTTTTATAATGTATCGCCGTGTTATTACGTCTTTTGCTTTAAGAGTTCTTTCTCTATAAGATGTGGAATAAATAACCCGGTTTGAGCGTATGATCATACTTCCTTTAATGCATTGTATGTCCCATAATGTCCCATTTCTTCTCCCTTTCCCGGGTCGATGACTATTCATAGCTATTACCTTGACACCAAGAGATTTCGACCCAATGCTTTATTTCTGTCCTAGTTGATCCTGAATCGACATTAGAATGTATATTGATTGTTCCCCATAACCGAATACTTTTTTTCTGTAATACTTCATATTTTATCTCCATCCCATAAATCCATTTTGCTTCCCTTGAGTTCCTAGCGTAGAATTCTAGTTTTCTTACTGTTCATAAGGTTTATGGTAATGAATATAACCTCCAATATCGTTATGTAATGGATTATAGATTCCATTGTACAGAGCCATCCAATATAGCTTATTGACGTTCCCATTTGTGTTCATACATCCATCATTATTGACCCTACGTACGTGTGCCAATTAAGGTTGGGCGCTTTAACCATTCAGCCATGGATGCTTAACAAGATCATCGTATATCCGTAAATATTCGTAAATAATTATATCGGATAAATACGTATATCGTAAAATACGTAAGATCGTAAATAATTATATCGTAATAATAATAGTCTTATAAATACGTTAACCGTAATCTAGTATTCGTTAGAAATAAGTATCTCGTTAAATAAGATATCTTAAATGTATAAAGTAATCGTAAATAAGTATTCGTAAATACGTATATCGTATAAATAAGTATCTTCGTAAATAAGTATCTCGATAAATAAGTCTACGTATAAATAATGTAAGATCGTAAATGTATAAAAAGTTATCGTATAAATAGGTATATCGTAAGAATATATCGTATAATAAGTATATCGTAAATGTATAATAACCAAATTTCCAATTGAAATAAAATCTTTAGTTGAAATAAATCCTTTAGGATGATTTTATGGACGACATCAATTCAAATTCTGGATCGTCGAATTGAGAGAGATATTGAAGATATCTATATCTCACTATTCTAGATGCGGGATCAAATAATTTTTTTTTCCATCAAGAACGCTTTAATGAAACTTTTTGACCCCCGAATTTGGGTCCCCTACTTTCACGTGTTCGCAGGTTTCACAAGCATCGGATATTCATGATCAAGGTGTATCCAAGGTGAGTACTGCTTGTGTAGCGGTCCTTATATCCTCGTCTTACACTGGAAGATGGTCGAAAGAAAAAATCCTCTATTTGATGGAGCTTCTCCGATACCTAGAATTCCATTGGACCCAGCAATAGACATTGGCAAATCTTTTCGTCTTCCAATATCAATAGGTTGATTGTTTCGTTCCTGTATCTATCTTCCAAAAGGTAAAAATATTTCGGAGAGTTGTGTTCATGTATCCGCAAAGAGTAACTTGGGGGTTCTCCCAAAAATAAAAAGTGTACTGGCCTGAAGCTAACCGGAGTTCGTCGGTGGGAGGAACCGATCGAAAAAAGAGGGATTCTAGTTGTCATGATCTATGAAACCGTAGCCTGAATTAAGATCCTCATCAAGAGAACAGATAGCGATATCTGGAGTTTCTTTTTTTTATCCTATAGGATGACCCTCCGCAAGACCCATGATTGGTACTTGTTTGATCGTCTTTCGCCGAGGAAGAGCGAAACAAATCACTTGAATTTGGGACGCTATTTCGAAATCTTAGGAAAGACGTGATTTGTTATCTCATGTTCTGCTTTTCGTTAAAAAAGAACCATTTGCATGGGAGGGTTTCTTCAAACAACAAGGAGCGATGCAACTATTCATCAAATGATATTTGATCCTTTTTCCCATCCTCGCGAGAAACATGGGGTATTTCTTTGCAAAATTGTGTTCAATTTCATATGTGGCAATTCCGCCAAGATCTCTCGTTTAGTGGGGTAAGAATCACAGAGCGGATTTTTTGAGGACTATCGAGAGAGAATTTGATTTGTTAGACACTGTGTGGTTGGTAACAAGATCGGTTTTTTTAGGCAGGTACGGAATGTAGTCACATATAGCAATATGATTCCACAAGATATTTCGTTCAAGTAAGGGTTCTAGCCAATTGAAAGGATCTTCTGATTCAATCATAGATCATTTCGATTCCTTAGAAATGAGGATTCATAATATCCCACATTGATCGATAAACCGACATTGCAGCAACTAAAAAGAACATCGATCTTTGGGATCCTTCCTGCTTCAACGGAAAGAACAGAGATAGCATTCGATCGATCCCGAAATGCCTTTTTTGGATCTCCTCAATGTCCCGGCTATTCGCACGGAACGTGAGCACAGATGAATATCATCTGCTCCGGAAGAAACGAAGAATTCTTGGAATCCTACAAGATCCTTCGTTCTTTTTTCTCTGACGATTGCAGAACTTCATCTGGGTTCGAATCCTCTTGGAGGTCCACCTAGAGATCAGAAATTTTTGAAGAAAAAACAAGTGTTTTCTTTGTCCCTGTCCGCGAATTGGAAAATAAGAAATGGTTGATATTTCAAGAATAATTATGTATTTACAAAATACCGTCTCATTCATCCTATTTTCATCAGATCCTGGATGTGATATGGTTCCGAGGATGAACCGGATATGGACAGTTCCAATAAGATTTCATTCTTGACCCAACAATCCATTTTTGATGTATTTCATCTATTCCCATGACCGGAACAAAGGTGAGACACGTTTACACACCGATTTTGAATCAAAGAGACGATTTCAAGAAATGGCGATCTATTCACGCTTCAATAACCGAGCCGGATCTTGGTGTATATAGGGATGTTGCCTTTTCTATTGATCCTACGGTTGGATCAAAACAAATTCTTGAATGAGGTATTCACTCAAGATGAATCGAAAAGAAATCTTTATTGGTTCTACCTCCTCTTTTTTTTATGAAATAGCATGAATCTTTTTATCAAGGATCAGAAAACATCGTCCGTATCTACTGCGGGAATGATTCGGACGATCCAAAACTAAAAACAGCGGTATTTGCTAGCAACCAACATAATGGAGTCATCAATCCATATATATTGATCCGAAATCTGATTCAAATGCATTAGGCACCATGGTACTAAGACTTTATCCTATCGATTCTTTTTAATGAATAGATCCGATCGCAACTTCGAATATGGAATTCAACGGGATCAAATAGGAAATGATACTCTGAATCATATAACTATAAATGACTATACGTCACCAACAATTTATCGAATTTGAAAAAGAGTCAGAAGAAATGGTTTTGATCCTCTTTTTTTTCTCGAACCGAGAGATCCATGATCGGGAATCCTGATGTATAGATACAAATGTCCAATGAGAGCAAAATTTGCCAGAACATTGGGAACATTTCGTTTTCTGAACAAAGAAAACCGTTTCAAGTAGGGTCATCGGTTACTACTTAATCCCTATTCTGATTGATTGGTCCGAGTCTATCGACAAACAAAATTTGTCTGGCACTTCGTTTCTTTTTGTCGCAAGTCCTTGCGTTTTCTTTTTGTCCACGCCTTCCCTTTTTGTCCAGTCACTTCCCTTTTTTGTCCAAGTCACTTCCCCTTTTCTTTGTGAGTATCGGGATATCCCCATTCATAAGGTCCGAGATCCACATCCGTGATTGAAAGGTCCGAATGATCAACTCCGCAATTTTCCCCAGTTGTTAGAATCACTAGGTGTTCAAATCGTTCATTTGAATAAATTGCAACCCTTTCTTATGGATTCATGATACTTCCCACAGACCGGAAGTCTTTATCAATTGCGGAACAACAGTACCATTTTTGTTCAAAAAGATACCGATGGATGATGGACTCTTCTATACGAGAAAACTCGCAGGAATCCTTTGAAACATCTGAATTCCTATTTCTCAAATGATATTCCATGATCGAGAATGGCTGATCCCGTGAAACCATTTTCATAAAGTTCATTGATATTTCTTTTTATAACGCAATCGACTTCGATTCTTGAAATGATCCAAATCACTTTCTGGTTCCTATTGTAACAAAAGATTCCCTTTTTTTGTCGGACAAGACCCGTTCCATAATTATATCTTACCTATGGACAATTCCTCACTCCTGTTCTTTCGCAACAAAAATTTTCTTCGTGCGTCGGTAAAAAACAAAACATATTTTTTTTTTTGGAGATAGAGACATTTCACCACTCGAGTCACAGGTATCTAACAATTCATACCTAAAGTATTTCCAAAGTGACAAAACGGTATAACTTGTACAAATCGTATCCGTTTTCCAAGTCGATCCGAGCCATTCGTTCGTAGAAGCTATTTACTCGCTCGCAGACATTTCTGCAACCCTCAACAAGAAACAAAGATCAATTTTTTGGAAGAAACTTATTGTCAGCCTCTTTCAGAGTATGGAACTAGCGAAGTCAGCCGGGAAGAACTTGCATCTGTATCTCATTTTCAATTCAAACATGTGTTTGATTCACACTCCATGTTCTGAGAAAATTTACCATCCGAAAGAGGAAAAAAACAAACGGCGTCTTTCTCTAAAGAATGCTTGAGAACGCCAGTGTAATAGAACCGTTTCAACGCGCTAGTGCTTTTTCAACATCTTCAAATGGAATCTGTTCCCAAACAAAAATGGATCCGTTCCAAACATATATGGCCATGGTTTCCTTACTCGACAAGTGCAAATAAATCTACATTATCACAACCCTTGTTAGATACTTTTTCAGACCATTGGCGATACTAAGTAGCAGTCACAAATTTTGAGCCATTTTAAAATTTGTATCCATTTTTCATGATATAGCATGGATTCAGTTATCATGGCCAATTCCTCAGAAGATTCTTCCACATGGACTCGAAAGTGAGATCTCGAGGAGTGTTTTACAGAATCTTCTTCCCGTCCGAAGAATGATGTCATCGAAATAATGAGTCACCCTTCCATTGTATGGACAATCTGAGATCACAGATGCTGGAGTTTGGAGTTCCTCTATTTCACTCTTTTTCCTTCTTCTTTGCTGGATAGCTCGTTCGTATACATCTTCTCTGTGTTTTTCCCAAGCCTCTATTGAGTTACCGCAGAGTTAGAAAAGATCAAATCTTTGATGATTCCATCCTACTGATGTTTGCGAACTTTTTGGATGGGTATCCTACATCTGACTGAATTCTTTCTTGGTTAAAGAATCTCTTTCTAGGTTGTTTTTCGAAAAATTAGGATATCTCTGGAAGAGAATACGGGGTTTTGCTTTTGCTTTGGTGCAACATTGCTATTGGTCGCTTGTTGGGGTTCAAATCAATAGTTCTGGAAGAAATATTTGATATCAATCTCATCGATCTCATAAGTATCATATCAAATCCCTCAATCTCATAAGCCATACCAAATCCCATCAATCGAATCCCTTTTTCGAGAAATACGAACTCTAATTCGTACCGTAAGAGATCTATTCATTGATAAGAAAAAGAAAAAGGTGAACGGTGATTGGAATTGATGCGAAAATAGAATCCTGGGTCGCGAAACAGTGATTCGATTGATGAATGATAAGAGATTCTTGTTCATTTTCTCCCCTTAAACGACCAGAAAAAAGCGATTGACATTCTATTGATAGTCCTGACTCTAGTGATCATTTTCAAAGAATGACTCTGGTTATCAAATGGATTGACAACCGGATCAATTTACTTACGATACTTAGTTTGACAAGTTATATGAATTTGAGTTCAATGTATCCCTTTTAGCAAAAGAGGACTGGATATCCTTGCTCATTATCGACATTACTTATTCACAAACCTCGGGTGGGGCTACTAGTTTCATTCCATCCATGGAAAACCCTTTTCGCTCCGCTTAGCCCTATCCCCCTTCTAGATATTTTTAGTGATAGGTCGATAGGAACTGGGACGATCTATTTGGTGTCAAATCTAGCGAACAAACCCACTATGATTCCTTTCATTACGGTATTTCCGAACAAGTTCCCCGGATGACAAGCCTAAAGATTATTTAATTGATTGATATCGATTTGTGCTGATAGTGATTAGTGACGATATCGATATTGATGATAGTGACGATCTCGATATTGATATAGTGACGATATTGATGATGACTTGATACGGTCTGCTAACTATGATAAGACGCCCGAAATAGACCGATTTGATACCCCTTTCAATTCGAATTAGCACAAGCAATGTCCTCCTTGCATAATATGGATTCCCAACATTCATGAGCGTATTTAATTATCGAATTACTTATCCCTCGTCTTTAGAGAACTATCTCTCCAGAGATTGTGAAAGATGTTCATAGAAATATTCTTGTTATTGCTTCGACTTCAATTCCCCAAAAAGTGGACCCGCTCTACGAGCTCCGATACATTAATACCTGCTTACAGATACGAAGGCCTTCTTATTCCGCAACAACGAAAGCACTTTTTCATTCTTTCATATACTAGGGGGATTTCACTTGGAAAAGAAATGTTTCCATCTAACGGATTGGGTTCCCCCATAAGCTGGTTCCAATGTACGAGAGCTTGTATCACTTATCAATAGATGGGCCCTATCAATTATATTACACAGAAGAATCAATTATAGAAACTAATCCATTAGATTTACTCCTTCTCAGACAACTTGGGAATTTGTCGATCCCAGGTAAGATCGTTCAGGATCATGGGATCCTTTTCTATCAGATATGAAGTTGGCTGTTCACAAAATTGTGTAACGTCTAAGTAATTGCCCCTAGATCCCTATAATCAATCGATATGAAGAAGAGATCAGAGGGATTCTTCTTGTAAAAAAAAAGAAAAAAGAAAAAACAATGGTCCTTCGAACTTGAACAGCATGAAGAAATTAACGATACTTCTTTTATCTTTTGAGTTGTTCTGCCGGAGTCGTCGCTCAAGATCTTTGGTCTTCACCCGGACCTGATGAAAAAATCGGATCACTTCTTATAGATTCTTGAGAAGGGATCTGATTCTAGTTCCGGGCCCTATTAGAAGTAAAGGCTCTCTGTGGGACCCTCACGGACAGAAACAGTTTCAGTCAGTTTGGATAATAACGAGTGACATTACGTCTTCGTCCGAACAGTTAGATATGATCAAAAACAGATCTTGTTCTATCGTTGATCAGAGATTTCTATATGAAAAATACGAATCGGAGTTTGAAGAAGGGAATAGGTCGTCGACCTGCAACGATAAAGGAGATTTATTCAATCACATAGTTTGGGTCCTCGAATATGGCGCCCGTGTGGCAAACTAGGTGATTGTATGGGGAAAAGCCCACTTTTCTCTATCGTGCCTCGGGGCAGCGACCTTTTATCATGACGATGTGATCTCAAGAAGAATGTTTCGGAGTTCCTTTGCAGAGTGAAACCATTCAGTACCAGACCGAAGATAGATCTTCAAAGAACAAGGCTTTTTTCGAGTAGCCCATTCATTTGGACCCGGCGGATCCTTCTTTTTCCTATTCACAGATCAGCCCTTTGTCTCTGTTTTTCACGCTCGAGAAGTCTTTGCAGATGAAGAGATGTCAAAGGTGCTTATTACTCCCAAAACAAACCTTCTACATCTATGTATAAATGCTGGTTCACAAGAATCTCAAGAAGGTAACTTCGAATTGGTGATTCATCCCATAGATGGCTTTAGAAGCATAGTCCATTATCTAATGGACTCTTTCCTTTCTCATACTCTATCTATAATCCGAGAGTAATCAGTAGTTTAATCAATCTGTCCTATCTAACGGAACGCTAGTGATCAAATAACAAAGACAATGTTGAAAGGTATGGCTTTTCTTTCTCGGATGAAATGAACATTTGATTCATGTAACAGGAGAAAGATTTCCCATTCCTTAGCGTAAAGAGATGTGGCATGAAAAAGGGATTAAGTGGAACCGGATTGAGCCGGTGGTAGAGTCGTGGAAACATTTTTTTATTCCTATTTTTGACCTAGCTCCATGGCAAAATATGCTACTGCGAAACATGGAAGATGAATCTTAGATCAAAACCTATGTTGGATTATATGAACTGCCTTAAACAAGAATTCTTGACGGCGAACCACCAGAGTCTATTACTTTCCACTCCATCAAACAATTTCCATTAATGAACCATGTAAAATCCATCGTAAAATAAAATACGCATGTCCGATGAATGCTTTGTTGCATCTGCTCCAATAAGATCTTGTTTAACTGAATAATAACAACATAGATAACCTTTCTCTTCGCTCAGGTGATGCTCTTCTCAATGGAAGATCCCCCATATGTATTAATACATTTCCGGTTGACCGAGCCTAATACTAATTGTTTTGTTCCGAAGCAAGATATCCACGGAGGGCCGGTTCGGTCCTATTCAGATATTCACTACCAAGAGGTACCGGATTTCTCTTTCGGATATGTCCCTGAAAGGAGAAGCAGGCCGAAATGGCCAACAGACTCTGTCCTCCCACAGACTTCCTGTCTGATTCTTCTCTAATTCACACCACCCGATCCATTTTGGGAACTCCAGTGCCAAAAAGTCACTGAATGGGTAAGCTTCGCCAATCCCCTAACGGACTATATACTGTAACTTTATCTGCTGTTATGGGTACTGGGTGGTGTTTACCAGAGGTTTTTATCAATCTACCACCCCTTGTTTGATTTCCCTTGATCATATATACCGGGGTGGGTTCGGGGCGGAACGATTTCCAAACGGACTCCTCATCAGGTGATAAGAAGATCGCCAAGGGTTCGTGATCCCCTGCCGAACCTATCCAACCAACAGCTCGGGACTCGGATCGTGGGTATTGCCGAATACTTCGTATCAACATAATAAATACTCGGTATAATCATATTGATTAGATCCGAAATCTGTGATTGAATTGCTCATCTCAATGAGCATTCTCAATAATTATGCCTTGAAGAAGGACTCGAACCTCCACGCATCTTTAGCACGAGATTTTTCAGTCTCGCGTGTCGACCATTCACCATCAATCATCTTGATCAAAGTGTGAACTTAGTTTCGCATGATATGATTCATCTAAATGTGCCATATATGGAATATCTTATGACAAGGTGAGTGTGGAGTATTTCTATCGTCGGTCCTGTCATAATTAGTCCTCTCGGGTCAAGACTCTATTCCAATTCGCTTCGATTTGAATTCTCCGAAGGATACCTTATATATAGCAAAAAAGATGTACAATCCAACCTATTTCTGCGATTCAATAGAGCCCAAAAAAGAAGTGAATATGGTACCAATACCGATAGATATGTCAAAAAAAGCAGGTCCGATTAACGCCATTCCTAATCCGAATATAATGTAACGATGGGGGGGGGGGGGGGGGGGGGTTGGGGGGGACGTAGCGAATCCTATTTTAACATTAAATCTATTTACATACGCAATGACCCATCCTCATAATAAGCATGTACACAAACCCTATTCCGGTCTGTCCGTTATTGAATGCACTTATACTCTTAATGATCTAGTCGATTCCATGATTATAATTTCATAACCCCAGCCCATTCCCTTTTGGGTTGGGGCGGAACAGATCTACTAATTCGTTTATTTCCATTAGTAAGAAGGGTATCTTAACTAAGAAATAGACCTAGAATCTAAAAGAGTATCCTGATCATTGCAAGAAATTGGGTTCCATTGATATTCCTGTAGAGTAGATGCTACACACTAACAGTCAAAAAGAAAAGAAAAAAGGAAAAATACTCCATTCGATGAATGTTTGTCCTTAAAGGAGATCTTCTATATTTCGCACGTAAGTGTATTTCTTCTTGATTTCGTCCAGTCCCATTATAACTTGATTATTTTTAATACTATTAGATAGCAACACCTCGTAAGATCCTATTGAAACCAGAAATATATAGGCCTTCCTGCCATCCACCCAGAAATAGATGGAGTTTTCGAAAACCCTGCTAGTGGGGATGAAGACCTCCTAGGTATAAGAGACTAGGGCGAGAGAGAGCCAAAAAGGATCGTTTCGTGTATAATCCTGCATAATCTCGAATGTTATCATTCGGTACGTATACCAAATATACACAATGCAAGCAAAGTTCCTAGATTCCTGTAGATAAGAACGCATATAGTTATCATGCTTGCTACCAAATCATTTGGGTCTCCACCAATTATTCCCATAAGACATATCCATTTGACCGATGGACGAATATGCAGCATACGTTTCATTGCTTGTTTTGAGTATAGCAAGGAATTCCCCAATATCATGCGAAGAATAGCTAGGAATTTTCCAGAAGAGATTGCCATTCTTTTGTGAGAAATAAAAATGAATATCGAAATGTCGCATTGGCTGAGCTGACGCAGCTACTTTCGAAAGTAAGAATAACAGCACGGACTGGAGTGGGAGAGTCAGAGTCGAAAAGAGTGATTCCTCACTTTCTTTCTCTCATTCAAAACCGGCATGAGACTTTCATCTCGCACGGCCTCCTAAGTGGATAAAAGAAAGAAGAACTTCATCTCTACTTTCCTTTGGATTACCTTCCTCGCGACGTATACGCCCGAATCCATTCGATTTCTAAAAAAGGATTATAATCCTTACTTTTCGAGGAATCCTTCATCAGTGGTTGTGTAATGACTGACTTTTCAATTCCTTTTCGACCTTGGTTCCGTAGGAGCACGTCAGAAAGTTGAGAATAGAACCATCTGATTTGATTCGTTCTCATAGCGCATGAGATGAATCATCTTAGGGTGATCCGTTTGTCAACGGAGCTCCTATTACACTCGTAGTCTCTGAATGAGGAGAACCAACTATGTAGCATCTACATCGATAATTCAGCATTGTATACGTCATTAATTCCGATCCGTTGTAGGAACTACCCGTAAATAAACGACTTGCAAAATTGATCTGTTTATCATAAAAGAGATTCTTGTTCTCGGCACCCTGCTTCCCTTAATTGTATTTGAACAAAAAGATCACAATAAACTTTGGTACAAGTTATTTCTTGGTCCGAGTGCGGGATATGCATTTCTCTTCTGCATGTCTAATGGAGTTTTGAAAAATCCAAACATCTCAGAGATCGATATAGAGGTAGGAATTTGTCGAACGAACCGACTCCTTCGTATACGTCAGGAGTCCATTGATGAAAGGGGCTGGGGAAAGCTTGAAACCCAATTCTACAGTGATGGATATAAGCGCAATTTGAAATTCCGGGGGATTTATACATTTTGTAGTGATAAAAGACCATTCCTAGTTCTTGAACCTCGATCTCCCCCCCGATGAACCATATAGCCAAGAGAAACCATGAACCAATGAAGAGCTTGCCCCACCCATGATTAAATATTTCATAGTACCTCCTTAGACCGTACATCTCTGCTTGTTAATATCCAGGATAATCGGTAGAACCTAAACTGACACATTCTGGAGCTACAAAGATAGTTATAAGCGTTAGCACAGAGCAACATTCCTCCTAGAGTAGCTGGTTTAATACGAATAACAGAACCTCTGTTATATCCCTTTCTGTACATTCAATGTACTCTACGGATAGAGGAATACATATAGTTGAAATAGTAAAATAAGAAATTGAAAGATTTCGTGGAATTGTTCGTTTGTAAATTTTCCCGACAAGCTTAATTATAGGTTTCTTCGCTCCAGCGGAACATAGGCCGTTATGCTAGTACTACACTTGTTGAAGAGATGAAATAGAACCAATTCTAATCCTATTGATCAGAGTTGAATCGATCATCAGAATAAGAATTAGCCAAAAATGAGGATACATTCGGGAAAATGAAACTTCCATGAAGAAGCAAAGTAAACGCTTATCTATAAAAATTCCTCGTGAGAAATCGCAGAATAAGTTTTTCCATGCGTGTACATGCCAGATCATGACTTAGTAACTGCTCCATCTCCGAAAAGCACATTGTTTTCGAACTTTCTATTTTTGAATGGGATATTTAACGGAATCCCCATGAATAGGATCAACCCTTATTCCATGATTCTTTCCATAAGATCCTCTTTCTATTCTTAAGCAAGCCCCCGAGAGGCTTAGTTATCATGATTTATGTTTTCATCGTTCTTTTCCTTTTGGTTTGTTTCGAGAAAGATATCGTCCGATTCTTTTTCTTTGATTCTTTCCGTCGAGATGTATGGATCCTGTGCTATATAGATCCGTTCATGATTAACGAAAATGTGCAACAGCTCTATTTGCCTCGCCATTCTAGAGTCTCTTTCCCTTTTGCGTATGCATCGGGGGGAGGGGGGGGGGCCACTCCCTTTGGCAGCATCTACTAATTCGGAACTAATTTGAAAGCCTATTCCGACCTCGGACGTTTTCGGGTGGCCCCTAATAACCACGATTGCAATGCTTTTCCTTGTGTATATCCGATTTCACATAGGAACTTGATGGGTCGATCCGCCCTACACGTCTTGTTTTTACTGCTCTAATCGGGATTACGACTCCACGTATGCTTGACGTCAAACAGATAGTGGCTTTGTTTCTGTCCCTTTTTTTGAATCTTTTTCATGGCTCGATAGATACTTTGATAAGGCCAATGATTTTTTTCCGTGTTCAGAATACGTTAACTCAACATGTTAACTAATCGTTACATAATTGATCGGAGTTTTGCAGTTTTTCTTCTGCCGTACCTCGACGTGACATGGCGTGACAGAGGTTCAATAATCAGTTTTCCTTTTTATAGGTCTCTAAACGAATACTTATTTTGCTTTTTGACACCATATGTGGTGGATCTCGAAGATATGAAAGATCCTCCCTCCAAGCCGTACATACGACTTTCATCGAATACGGCTTTCCCACAAATCTATCTTATCTATGAATCGAGGTATGGAATTCTGTTTACTCCACTTTTAAATTAGGACCGTTTCCCTCTTTTCCTGCTCAGGATTGAAATCCTGTAGTTGTACATATCCATACGGTCGATTCTTCTGTTTCCCGAATAGTGTAAGTGTACAAAGAAGTGCTTCGAATCATTGCTATTTGACCTCGGCCCTGTTCTAAAAATCCGAGGTATTTCGATTGTTTGTTGCACGGACAAAGTAAGGAACCTCTGAATGATCAGATTGGACCTTGGACATATAATAGTTCCGATCGAATCTCTTTAGCAAGAGATCTTTTGTCTCATTGTTAGCCTGCTCCAGTCCCCTTACGACACTTTCGTTTATTGGGTTAGCCCTACCCTTTCACATGTTTCTAGCGCGGCACATGGCATCATCAAATGATACAAGTCTTGGATAAGAATCTACAAACTCACTAGAACGCCCTTGTCGAGATCTTTATCCGACACCATCTTTAGGTTCCTCTAACATGTGATATCTCACACCGGGTAATCCTAACCCTTCCTCCGCCTACTAATACTACAGATGTTCTTGAATTATGGCCATCCCAGGTATATACGCAGTGATTTCCACATCCGAGGTTAATCGTACTCTGGCAACTTTACGTAGTCAGAGTTTTTTGTTTTTTGGGGGTGATAGGGAAAAGTTGACAGATAATCACCCTTACTGTTCACTCTACAGACCGTACATGAGTTTTCACCTCAGAATACACTGGCGCCTCGTTCATTCCTTTCGAAGTAATTGGATCCTTTTCTTCGTTCGAGAATCTCCTCCCTTATTCCACTCCGTCCCCGAAGAGTAACTAAGACCAATTCAGTCACGTTTTTCATGTTCCAATGAACACTTGCCATTTATGATCAAAGGGAAGATTATTCTTTTACCAACATATGCTGATCACATCACGATCTTATATAAGACAGAAATCTTTCTCTCTCATCCCCTTGCCCCTAGTTTTTTCGAGAATCAGAAAGATACTTTTCGAGTTTGAATTTGTTCATCTTGAATCCTGGGCTCTTCTATCTTCTACTATTTTGAATATCTACTTATTTTTTTTTTGCTTTATTCTTTATTTTCATTTTCGATTTCCTTTCCCTCGTCTTTTCTTTTTCTTTTTATTCCCCGTCCTCGTCCTTAAGTTCCCATGGGTTTGTTGATCCTGTAGAATCTGACCCATTTTCTCATCGAGCGAGGGTACGAAATAAATCAGATTATTTTTCGATAACCAACAAAAACTTATATGTGAAATCTTCGGTTTTTTCCTCTTCCTCTATCCCACCCCAGCGTTTGAATCAATATAGAACCTTTTCTTCTGTGATCGATATTAGTCATTCCAATTCCTTCCCGCTACCTCCAAGAAAATCCCGAATTGGATCCAAAATTTACGGTTATTGGTGACTTATCCCTTCGGTTATGCACTCTTCAATAGGAATTCATTTTCTGAAAGATCCTGGCTTGCGGTGCTTTAGTGAGTCGTCCGAGATCCTTTCGATGCCCTATTTGTGTTGAAGGGATATCCATCTGATCCGATCGATTGCGTACGGCCCGCGGTAGCATGGAACCCCGGACAATAGACAGACAAGACAGTTTTTTTTCTATTATATGATTATCTTATTATTAGTTAGTGATCCCGTTCGGATTATATTAGTATTAGTTAGTGTCCCGGGTTCGGTGAGTCCTTTCTTCCGTGATGAACTGTTTGTCACCAGGCCTACATTTTGTCCCTGTGCCCGAGGAGAAAGGGGGCGCCGCGGGAAGAGGGTTGTACCAGTGAGAGCAGCAAGGATGTCAACCTGCTTCCAATAGACAACATGGGATATCCTGGCAATGCAAGGGTTGGGACCCTCATGGTCGATCCGAATGAATCAGTCCTTTCCACAGAGGTATCTTTGCCTGCTGGCAAGATGATAGGAAGTTACCAAATTCTGTCTCGGTAGGACTGTATTTTTCTATTACTAAATGAATTAAGATTTCTATACTAGTAAATTAATATTTCCTATAACTCATGAAATTAATAATGAAATGAATAGTTAATGGTGGGTTACCATTATATCTTTTTCTTGTATTATTCCTAAGAAAAGGATTTGCCCTTTTAAATTTTCGGGTCTCCCAAAGGGTGTGAAACACATATGAACTCTTTAATGGAAATTTGAAAGTAAATGGTACTCCAGTTCCTTCGAAATTGTACTATCCTTTGGCGCAAGAAGAGGGGTGATCTATACCATCTGACTTGGTTCTGCTTCCCCTCCTTTTTTTAACATACCGAGTTCGGGTCTTCTCCTACCATTATCGAATAGAACATGCTGAACAAATCTTCTTCATGGAAAAACCTGCTCTTCTCGCTTTAGATCGGGAAACTCGTACGGATTTTATGAAACCTGTGCTATTGGCTCGAATCCGTAGTCAAAATCCTATTTCCGATAGGAGATTGACAATTGTCCATTTTCCCATTATTTTAACTATCCATACCCATTCTTTTTACTATCCATATAGTCGAAAAGAGGCCCTGCTCCCAATTGTTCGAAAGTGTCTTGAGTTCTCGACCCTTTGCCTTAGGATTAGTTAGTTCTATTTCTCGATGGTACCGGGGGGTGAAGGGATATAACTCGCGGTAGAGTGTCATCACCTTTACGTTGGTGGAATCATCAGTTCGAGCCTGATTATCCCTAAACCCAATGGTAAGTTTTTCTATTTTGACTGCTCCCCCCGCCGTGATCGAACGAGAATGGATAATAGTCTTGTGGGATTACGTATCGGGTAGAATGACTAATATTGCGGGAGCGAACTCCGCTAGATAAGCCATGGAATACAAAGTTATGCTTAGAAGAAAGAGAATTCGATCAGCTTTGTCTAACAACAGGAAGCTATAAGTAATGCAACTATGATCTCATGAGAGTTTCGATCCTGGCTTCCAGTATGACCGCTGGCGGCTGCTTAACACATGCACGTCGGACGGGAAGTGGTGTTTTCCATGGCGGACGGGTGAGTACGCGTCGACCTGCCCTTGGGAGGGGAACACAACTGGAACCGGTTGCTATACCCGTAGTCTGCGGAGCAAAAGGAGCATCCGCCCGAGGAGGGGCTTGCGGGTCTGATAGCTAGTTGTGTGTCTAGCTTACCAGGCGTGATCATGCTGTCTAGAGGATGATCATCCACACTGGGACTTATAGCACGGCCCGACTCCTACGGTAGGCAGCAGTGGGAGTTTCCGCATGGGCGAAAGCCTGCGGAGCAATGCCGCGTGAGGTTAGAAGGCCCACGGGTCGGAACTTCTTTTCTCTCGAGAAGAACCAATGACGGTATCTGAGGATAAGCATCGTCTAACTTGTGCCAGCGCCGCGTAAGACAAGGATGCAAGCGTTATCAGAATGATTGGGCGTAAAGCGTCTGTAGGTGGCTTTTCAAGTTCCGCCGTCAAATCCTCAGGGTCTCAACCCTGAGACAGGCGTTGCACTACAAGCTGGAGTATCGGTGGGGCAGAGGGAATTTCCGGTGGGAGCGGTGAATGCGAGAGATCGGAAAGCACACCAACGGCGAAAGCACTCTGCTGGGCCGACACTGAACTGAGAGACGAACTAGGGGAGAATGGGATCGATACCCCAGTATCCCTAGCCGTAAACGATGGGATACTAGGCGCGGTGCGTATCGACCCTTCAGTGCTTAGCAACGCGTTAGCATCCCGCCTGGGGAGTCCTATTCGCAGAGAATGAAACTCAAAGGAATTGACGGGTGCCCGCACAAGCGGTTGAGCAGTTTTTTTAATTCGATGCAAAGCGAAGAACTTACCAGGGCTTGACATGCCGGATCCTCTTGAAGAGAGGGGTTCCTTCTGGAAACGCGGACAGTATGTGCCGCTGTCGTCATCTCGGCCTTACTGTATTGGTTAATCCCGCAACGAGCGGCAACCCTCGTGGTTTAGTTGCCACCATTGAGTTTGTGTGACCCTGACGCAACTTCGGTGATAAGCCTGAGGTGAAGGTGGGGATGACGTCCGTCATCATGCCCCTTATGCCCTGGCGACACACTGCTCCAATGGCCCGGACAAAGGGTCGCGATCCCGCAGGGTGAGCTAACCCCAAACACCTTCCTCATTTCGGATTGCAGGCTGCAACTCTCGCCTGCATGAAGCCGGAATCGCTAGTAACGCCGGTCGCCAGCCATACTTCGGGTGATTCTTTCCCGGGCATTGTACACACCGCCCTTCACACTATGGGGCTGGCCTATGCCCTAAGTAGTTACTCTTAACCGCATGCGGGTGATGCCGAAGGCGGTGCTAGTGGACTGGAATGAATTCGTAACAAGGTAGCCGACGGGAAGGTGCGTCTGGATCCCTCCTTTTCAGGGAGAGCTAATGCGTATGCTTGTGGGTATTTTGGTTTGACACTACTTCACACCCAAAAATAAGCGAGCTACGTCTGAGCTAGGCTTGGATATGGAAGTCTTCTTTCGTTTTCTCGACGGTGAAGTAATACCAAGCTCATAGCTTATTATCCTAGGTCGGAACAAGTTGTTGATAATCCCTTTTTTACGTCCCCGATGTCCCTCCCGTGTTGCGAATGGAACGTAAAAAGAAAGAAGGGATGGGTTTTCTACGCTTTTGTCATGCTGCCTCCCACTGGGAGGGCCCACACGACGGGCTATTAGCTCATTGTAGAGCGCGCCCCTGAGAATTGCGTCCGTTGTGCCTTGGCTGGTGAGGGCTCCTCAGCCACATGGGATATTCAATGTGCTCATCATGCGCCTGACCCGGAGATGTGGAGTCTCAGGCACATTAGCAGGCGTACTCCTCCCTGTTTCGAATCGGAGTTTTTGAACCAAACTTCTCCTCAGGAGGATATAATGGGCGATTCGCAGGTGAGATCCATGTAGATTCTACTTCTATTCACTCGTGGGGATCCGGGCGGCTCCGTGGGGGACCACCCGGCTCCCTCTCTTCTCGAGAACCATACATCCCTTATCATGTATGGACACTATCTCTCGAGCAACAGGTTTAGGTTTCGGAAGGCGGCCTCCATGGGAAATGGAGCCCCTAACCCTGGAAATGGATTCACCTAACACCGCATCTTCACAGACCAAAACTACGAGATCGCCCCTATTCATGGTCTGGGGTGACGGAGGGAATCGTACCATTCAGCCTTTTTTTTCATGTTTCCCGGAGGTCTGGAGAAAGCCTCAATCCATAGATTTCCCTAATCCTTCCCTTCCCGAAAGGAAGAACGTGAAATTCTTTTTTCCTTTCCGCAGTGACCAGGAGATTGATCTATAACTAGCCTAAGAAGAAATGCCGTGGTAAAAAATACTCCGTTCTTGGTCTTCGACCACCCTCAGTCACTACGAAGCGCCCCCGATCAGTCAATGGGTGTGGTCTATTTATCTATCTCTTGACTCGAAATGGGAGCAGGTTTGAAAAAGGATCTTAGAGTGTCGAGGGTTGGGCCGGGAGGGTCTCTTAACGCCTTCTTTTTTCTTCCCATCGAGTTAGTTCCAAGGACTTTCATGGTAAGGGAGAAGGGGGAACAACACAACTGAAGAGCGCAGTACAACGGGAGTTTTATGCTGCGTTCGGGAAGATGAATGCGCTCCCGAAAAAGAATCTATTGATTCCTCTCTCAAGTTGGTTGGATCGTAGGTGCGATGATTTACTTCACGGCGAGGGTCTCTGGTTCAAGTCCAGATGGCCCAGCTCGCCAGGGAAAAGAAAGATAAGCATCTGACTCTTTCATGCATACTCCACTTGGCTCGGGTGATATAGCTCGAGTTTGGTAAGCTCCGCTCTTGCAATGGGTATTTGTTTAAAAGATTATTTTCTGCTACGAACTAATCAACAAGGCCGCGACTGGAAAAGTCAAGTTGATAATTAATTATCCATATTTTAATGTTTTGAGCATGTACGCATTGTAGGATCATCAAATATATTCCGAACAAGGTGAACAAGATATGATTCAAATATTATAATTTTAATATGTGAGAATTTGAATCAATATTTATATTTTAACATATACAGGAATACTAATTGACAGCATAAATAAATTACGTTAGGACTCTTTTCAATAAGAATCTATGCGACAGGAGAATTGTTATATAGGCTTTATATACTCATCTCAAGAAGAGCAGTAACATATTAACTACGATGTATAATTATTAATTCAAACAAAATAAACTTATTCCTCTCTTAGTTACTTTTATGCACTTGAAGGTATTAAATATTTTTTTTTAAATTTAAATCTAACTAGGTGATATAAATGTAAGGTTAATGTCAAAAGATGATAAAAAAATATTTACTTTATGGATTATAAAACAAGCATAGTGTTTAAATTGATGATGTCACGTATCTTTATTTAACTTTCTACATTTATTTCTCCCATTTTATTACCACGATTAGATACTCATGGAAGTACTATATGTAATGAAGATTTC
>PYDT01001753.1:0-30985 GCA_004837865.1 Musa balbisiana
TAACAAGTACATGACTTCATCATGCAAAATCCGAGATTCAAACAATCTCCCCCGTTTTGATGAGGATAGTCAATTTGATAACGGAGTTACACTTTAACTCCCCCTATCTATAATGCCATAAGTCATTCTTGAATTTCAAAGCCTTTGAATTCAAGAGACATCTTGATAATTTAAGATCGTTTAAACCTTATCAATACTTCCTCATGATTCCTATATGATGTATCTCTCTGCAAGGATGTCAAGGTTGACATTTATTTTCAAGTTTTACATTTCAAATGTGAATGATAGTAATTGGTAGCCATTCATCCTATGGTAAGATTCCACATGTAAATTGCGATGCAAGTTCCTTGATATCTTACATAATGCAAATATTTCAAGTGTTTTAGCAATCATAGCATTTCTATCATAATTACCCATATTTTCGATGCAAGCCTCTTTCAACCATAGTCAAATTCAATATGGCACTCATAGCCTCAATTCATATATTTCTCCCCTTGTCATAACAAAAGGTGAACGATATAATCAAATTTTAAAAAATCTTCCTTTTTCCAAGAAGGAATTATAAGAAGAATCATTTATCAATCCTTTCTCGAAAATATTTTTCATTATAAGCCTATGAAAGATGCATTTGCTAATTGATTCCATATGTCACAAATCAATAATATGAATCAAACTCCAATATTGACATATCTTTGAAAGCTACATTAAGTTCAGAAGATACTACGGTATCAAGAAAATCCAAAATAAAATTTAACACTTTCAATGCATCAGATCAAGGTTTTGCTATAGATTTCCAATACAATCATGAAGATAAACATGCTTATTATCATGGATTTTTTATATCCAAACACTAATTTCCACATATTATTAAGGCATGTAATATGTCAAATCATCATAGCCTTAAGTGATTGATTATGAAATCAAGACAGTGCGAAAAATAAATTTATGATTCAAGCATCGGACACTTAACATTCCTAATTCCTCGTCTAATGCAATTAAATTGTTCTTCACTTCAGGCTTTGTAAAAATCTCAGCTAGTTGATGTTATAGTATCAATGAACTCAAAAACTACATCATGATTAGTGAGATGATCTCGTATAGGTGATTGTCTATTCAAATGTTTTTGTTCTTGAGTGTTGAATGTGATTCTTTTTAACATATAACCCCGCACTTTGTTCACTTTAATAGAATATTTTTTAAGATGCACTTTATAATCTTCTAGGTGTTTTTCATCCACACAACTTGTGCCACAACATGCACTAGCTGCAATATACTCAGCTTCGTTTGTTGATAGTGCAACCGAGTTTGTTTCTTAGATGACTAGAAACAAGACCATGTCCCAAAAATTGAACATGTTTCCTTATGTGCTTTATCTTATCTACTCTACATCAAGCAAAATCTGCATCAGCATAAAGAAATTAACTCAACCTTCTTCTCGGTTTTCGTATATTCATAATCTCATTTGGTGGTACCCTTTGATATCTAAGTATTCTTTTAAACCGTTTTGAGATAGATATCTTAGGGTTCGATGAACCTAGCCAAAGCCCTACCCGACATGATATCTAGTCTAGTTTGCAGTGAGTAAAGGTAAACTTCCTATCATACCCGTAATAAGTATTTTTTGAATCGAAACTTTGTCACTTTCATCAACTTCTAACTTAGGGTGGATGTGGCTTTATAATGAGGGTTACTAGCTTTTGAGCTTTCCATATTAAATCTCTTAGCAAATCTAAAACATATTTAGTTTGACTAATAAAGATGCCATTCTTAGTTGCTTAATTTGTACCGAAGAAAAAAGTTTATTCTCCCTCGCCATCAAACTCTTTCACTTCAAGACTCATGGTTTTTAAGCAAAAGCTCGACAGAGATTTTGTTTTAAGAACCAAAGATATATCCGCAATATAAACTGAACACTGAAAAAATTATTTTTAAAACTCTTGATAAACGAATGTAGTATCAACCTTGCCTTGTGTGAAATTATTTTTAATAAAAATATTAAGTTAAGTCTCTCATACCAAGCCCTTGGGCTTGTTTTAAAACCATAGAGAGCTTTGGTTAATTTAAACACATTGATTTAGTGAGGCGTATTAATTTTCAAATCCGGGAGTGTTCAACATAAACTTCTTTCTCGAATAAGCCATTAAGAAATTGCTTACATCCATTTGAAATAACATTAAAATTATTATTACTATAAGGCAAGGAGCATCCTTAATGCTTCTACTCTAACCACAGGAGGAGGTTCTTCGTATCGATACCTTCTTGCTTGTTGAAACCTTTGGCTACTCAATCTAGAGCCTGGTTTCGGACCACGATACCATATTCATCTTGCTTGTTTTTACAAACCCCATTTAGGCCAATAACTAAATGGTCTTTGCCCTAGAACAAGCTCTCCACACCTCATGTCCTCAAATTGTTTAACTCATCTTGCATGGCATAAATCCATGATCATCTTTCATGCGTTCGCAAGACCAGCGGCGTTGTACAAAATTCTTTAAGAGAAAACGGTTTGAAACCCCCTTAGATTGTCTCCTATGATATCTCCTTAGGTTGTCATCTACATATTTCCAATCCTTGGGTGTAAGGATTTTTCGAAAGTGAATGCATCCAGTTTGCTAGTTGGAGAGGGGTTTCATTAAATTCAAAGAATCCGCCAAAATTAACATCATCATCAAAATTATTTTTACCTTAATTTCGGAAATCTCATTTGAAACAACATGAATGGATTCTTCGTATAATTAAAGTTCTTTTAATTGAAGATACGAAAGCTTTAGAAACCGAAGAATAACCAGGAAATGCCTCCATCGATTTAGTCATCATTTTCACTAAAACAAACTTTTTCATTCAAGTACAACTTACACCCCAAAACTTTAAAATATAAACATTGAGTTTTTTTTTTCCAAACTATAGGGAGTATGTGGGTGAGTAATGGGGCTCTTACTAGAACTTTATTCAAAATATAGCATAGTGTTTTTACGTCTTTCGTCCCAAAAAATAGTTGGTAGCTATGTCATTCAACATGGTTCTTGCCATTTCTTGTACATTCTAATTTTTTCTTTCTACTACTCCATTTTGTTGATGTTTCTTGGAGTAGAGAAGTTTTTATTGTATCCATTAATTCCAAAAGTTCTAAAACTCACGGTTTTGAAATTCCACCACCATGATCACTTCTAATTGCTAAACATAGAACCTCTGTTTTCATTTTGGACAAGGGGTTTCAAAACTTGGTAAAATTCTACCGAGCATTCATTTTTGTGTTTTAAGAAAATAAGTCCATGTGTATCTACTATAGTCATCTACAATTACGCAGGCGTATTGCTACGTCCTAGAAGACTTGATGTAGAGATAGGTCCAAACAAGTCCATATGGATTCCATTGTTAAAGGCCTAGATTGCTTATTTGATTTTACTTAGATTTGACACTACCCTTAAGTTGTTTTCCTAATTGACAAGCATCAAACACTTATCTTTAAGATTTGATAGAAGACTTGCTCTTCCAAGTTTCTTTGGAATGATATTTGAGTGATTATTTCATGCTAGCATGACCTAACTCCTAGCCAAGCAAGCATCCTCATTCAAAACCGAGAAACCATTTCATGGCAAAGATCATTGATGTCACGGTGTATACGTTATTTTGTTTGCATTGCAATCATATATGTGGTTTTTTGTTGGTTTTTTCAATGAGAAGCATAGTTCGAATGTGACGATAATCCTTTATCACACCATTGACTACTCCAGAGTTATGGTTTAAACCATCAACTACAAAAAGTCTTCACTAAAGAAGTTGGATTTGTTACCTATGGTTTCCTTTCCAATGATTTTACCCCTTGTTGTTGTCCGCCGAATGTGACTTCAGCCTTCCGTCTATCTAGTGAACTTAGAGAATTGGAGTATGAATCCCGGTCATAGATTCCTTGGGCATCCACTATCAGTACCATCTCTTGCGCCTAGCTTGTGATGATGTTGTTACTAAAGAAAGGAGGACTTTTAGGTCCCCCTTTTAACTTTTGGTCTTCTCAAACACGCTCTAAATTATTATCAAGTTGCTAGAAATTCTCATGTTTCCTTTAGGCACCCAATCAATTGTTTGGACTAACTTTCTTGAATGACAATGAATAAGTTCTATGTCCCAGTTTTGCAATAAAGTTGCATTTGCTTTGTGCCGAACATATAAGATTGGGCCTTTATGAAGGTGGTTGGCTTTTGTGAGGACTTCTCACAAATCGATCCACTTTCTTTTAGGAACATGACCCTTATTTGTAAGGATCAATTCCACAAAAGACTGCTACCACATCGAATTTCTTCAAGGTGTCCTTAAGTAGCAAGTTCTCTTTTGTATAGTTTCTAGACATGACATTTTCAATGGAGCTAAACTATCATGAGATTCAATGTCTCATTTATCGAATTACAAGTAAGACTATCAGCTCCTTTTTTAGCCATTTTGTATTTTCTACTAATAGTTTTGGCATTCTCAAATCGTCATGGAAGACAGTTAGTATTCATCAAATGATAAATCTTCATCATTAAATTTGTTACCATTACCCCCCTCTCTCTGATGCCATTAGGGGCTATGAGCCTTGCTCGGTGTTGGACTCCGTCTCTTCGGCGGTCTCTGAGTCCATCCCGACGTGCTTTACGCCTTCTTCTTTGGTGTTCTCTTCTTGGCTGGGGACATCACTTTTATAGTGTCTCGGCTTCTTGCATTCATAGCAAATACTGGTCTTTTTTGGGTTCAAATTTATTTTTTGAGTTCATTTTTTAAACTGTTTCTTTTAATGAATTTTTTTGAATTTCCTTTTAGAAGTGCCAAGTCATCGCTAGTCTCATTCACTTGAGTTTTCTCTCAAGTGGTATTCGAAAAGTTCTAAGTGCCATATCCTTCCTGTTCTTTGGAAGATGTCTTCTTGCCTCATGAGCTTTGCAAGTCATTTCGTAGGTCATTAATGACCTGATTAATTCTTCAAGAGGTAAGTTATTAACCTTTAGCCTCTTGAATAGCATGACTTTAGGATCCACCTCTTAGGAAGGGATCTTAAAATCTTATTTACGGCATCAAACCAAAAAACGTTTGCCATTCCTTTGAGACCATGATGACATCCTGTGACATGGTGTAACAATCGCCAATCAGTCTCTCTCGCTCGTTTCATTCGGAAAAGTTCAAAAGAATGTATTCAAAGATTGATTTTTGACTCTTCCACTCTACTTGTGCCATCGTGAGTCTTCGAGTGTATGCCCAAATATCAAATACGATTCACAAACCGAAACACGATTGACCTCATTTTATCAATTCACCAAATAAGGCTTATAGCCTTTGCATTAAGAGCGAAAGTCTTTTTCCTCCAAGTCATTTCCATCGATCATTGCGAAGAGAGAGACTTCAAAAATCCATTTTCGATAAGATTCCAAAGGTTCAAAATCCATTGAACTAAGAAGATCCTCTTTGGGTCTTCCAATAGGTGTAGTTGTTGTCCCATTGACAGGTGGGACGGTATAGAGTCCCTCTTGCTTTCCGACGTATGCCATCCTCTCTTGGGTTTTAATCTTATGACGAGTTAACCCCGCTCTGATACCCATTGTTAGGTCACGAGCCTAAGAGGTGGGGGTGCATTAGTGCCGCGAAAAACTTTCGACGATTTTCAACGACCTTCTACGATAAGAAGAGTTCGTATGCATGGTCGATTCAGAAATTCTTTACTTAAGATCAAGCAAAGTGCAGTTAAATAAAGCTATGAATCGTTGCAGTTAAGATAGAGAACAAAATGTAAATTCAAACCGAGATTTAGAGTGGTTCGGCAATCTTGACCTACATCCGATTTTTGGCTTCCTCCTCCGATGAGGTCCCCAACGCCACTAGAGGCCTTCCTTCAATAGGCGAAGGCCAAACACTATTTACATTTCACCGTCCTTTGATGGGCTAGGAGACAACCCTTACAGATTTTTCACTCCTCTCTTGAAATGATCAAAAATTCAAAGAACAAGAGGTGAGAAGAACTTCTAGTCTTTTACAACACTTTTAATGCTCTCAAATATCAGAAGTCAATACTAAGTTTCGGGTGCCCTTTCTGCATGAAAGGGTGGGGTTTATATAGGCCCCAAACTGATTTGAATTTGGAGCTCAAAACATCATTTCGCATATTTTTTCGCGGGTCCTAGCGGTACTACCGCCATAAATGGGCGTTACTACCGCCATAAATGGGCGTATCTACCGCCTGATAGAGTCTCGGAGACCGAGCTCGGGCGTATCCGAACCATCCTGACAGGGGCAGTACTACGCTCCCAGTCAAAACCGGAGACTGAGCCCAACCTGTGCCACACCGCCTTATATGAGGTGTGGTACCACACCGCCCAGCCTCACTCTCGGAGCTTAGCCTCCTGGGCGGTGCCATCGCCGACCCAATGCGGTGTCACCGTTGGCCAGGAAATCGTGTCCGAATGGCTGATCCATTCGGCCCAATTTGGGGTCTATCACGGTCCAATTGCCCCAAGTTAGTTAATGGGATCACCTCCCATTTCTAACTTAATCATCATGCTAACTACGATATTTTTCAAGACATTTACTGCACTTGCTCCTTGCACAATCGCTTCTTGTTCGTTTCTTCCTTCGGCTTCCGCGATCATCCGACGAACCCTTCGTCGATGGTCCGGCGGACTTCCGGCAAACTCCTGGACTTACACCGATCCACGTTGCAGGTCCGATGAGCTTCTTTGGCAAGCTCCTGGACTTCTTGGATTTGTTCTCGCAGACCTCCGATGATCGTCCGACTTCCGTGGCACTCTCGAACCCAACTGATCATCGTCTTGACTTCGGCGCCCACTCCTAACTGCATGTCTTACTTTCATCCGTAGTTAATCCTACACACTTATCTCAACATTGTATTCGATCACAAATGACACTTGACTTCATCATCAAAACGGAGCTTCACAAAAATCTGCTGGACGTTGGCACCTGGGCCTGGAAGACCTAGTCGCCTAGGTGCTCGAGCCAGTGTAACAACCCAAACTGTGCATGGTAGTGTCGTGTAGTTAATGCGGTAGCAGTGGTACCAACCCTTTCCAGCTGTGTAACCGCTAGAGCTCGATCTCCGAGCTCTATCAGACGGTAGTACCCAGCTGGGCGGTGTATTCGCCCAATGTCGTGTCCGATGTTAATACTCTCGGTATGGCTTGTTACCGCCACGTAACCTCACCGAAATATGAGGATATGATACTTTGGCTCTATTTTGAAGCCAATGGGGCCTATAAATATCTCACCCGTTTCTATATAAAAGGGTACAAGTGGCTATTATATACTTGTGGAAAAATCTAAGTTTTTGGGGGTTCAAAGTCTTGGTACAAGTGATAAAAGTTCCTCTCCTCCTCCCTCCTCCTTACTTGTAACCAGCCACGAAAGAGGAGTTAAACTTGTAAGGTTGGTGCTCCTAAACCCCCGACAAAAGGAGAAAGAACTGTCAAGGTAGTTTGCTTCGCCTATTGAGGAAGCCTTTAGTGGACACCGGTGACCCTCAACGGAGGAGGAATCCGAAAGTTGATGTAGGTCATATTGACCGCACCACTCTATTTTTGGTTTGCTTTTCCTTTTTGAATTCTGCATTTCCTCTTAATTGCAAATTCATTTTCATAGCAACACACTCTCCTTCTCTTGCTTTCATTACAACCTATTCTTCATACTTCACCGATGTTATCTTTCCGAATCAATTTTCATCGAATATAAATGAACTATTTTATACAATCGAAGATTTTCCACTGTACTGTTTACAAAACACAACCCCCCTCTTAGTGCCGCTCTTGATCCTAATAATTGGATCAGAGTAAGGTTTACTCCATTTGTTTTAACCCAAGAGAGATGGTATTTTTGGCATCCATAGTCATTCATTACAGTCACTCGTGTTCAATGAGACAAATTACACGTATTGGACGACTAAATGAGGATTATTCCTAATCATGATTTCGAACTATAGAATATAGTAGAAAATAGGAGTTAAAAGTTTTTTTTTCTAATGACAATTGAATGAGTGGATAAGCATCCTTCGCTTTAAACCCCAAGGCTATGAATGCCTTAAGTTTTGTGTCTTAGATAAAACGATTCATCGTGTGTCGATTTGTGAATCGTTTTTTGATATTAGTACACCTCAAATGTGATCATGAAGGTACTAGTGAGTGTAAAAGTCAAAATTAATCTTTTAGTATTCACTTATGAATTGTTTCGAATTGAAACCATGAGACCATTGAAGACAATATATACCTGATTTACGGATATCGTCAATGGTTTTAAGGCCTTGGTAAAATTTTCTCAAATTTTGACTTGTAATGAAAATCTTATTTCCTTCCAAAGAGTTGGGACCCTAAGTAACAGCCATTCAAAGGGCCAATGATTTAAATAATTTTTCTCTCGAAGCACTAATTGGGTTACTAATGACCTATGAGATAACTTTACCATGCGAGCTTGAGGACATCCTTCCAAAGAACAGAGGAATGACATTAATAACCCAAAAAGACCACGTCAGTGATGAAGATGTGATTATGACTTGGCAAAAAACAAACTTTTTTTCCTTGATAAGGCGTTCCAAAAATTATAGAAAGGAATAAATTTAGAAATGACCTGAAAACAAATTTGAACCCAAGAAAGAGAAGTCATATGTTATGATGCAAAAGCCGGACTTTCAAAAAGCGATGTCCCTAAGCAAGAGGAAGCAACCCAAAGAAAAAGAAGCCCTCAGCAACAACATGGGACACTTAAGTCATGCGAAGAAGTGAGCCACCACCGATCAAGTTCCTTACTATGCCTATGGCTATCGTAGGATTGAAACAATAACCATCACAAGCTATACAAGAGTGGGTACCATTAGAGTGGAGCTGCAAGACTAATGAACTATAGATCCATCTCGTTTCTTTATCTAAGCCCTAGCTTAGACGAAGGATATGTTACCTTTGGAACAATAACAAGGTAAATCATTGGCAAGGAATCATAGGGTAACAAATCCCAACATTTTTATTGAAGATGTATTATTAGTTGATGGTTTCAGCATAACCTTTTTGAGTATATTTAATTTTGTGATAAGGATATAAGGATTAGATTTGAATGCTAATGCTTGCATTATTCAAAAATCACAAAAAACACATATATTATTGCCCTAAAACAAAATAATGTTTAACACTATCGAGATTGATGATCTTTGTAGTGAAATTTATTTTTCCGATTTTAAAGACGATGCTTGGGCTTTGCATAGGAGCTTCGGTTCGTGCTAGCATGAAACATATCTCAAATCTCTCAAGAACCTTGAGAGAATTCCTTACATTAAGTTCATTAAACAATGTGTGCGATGCTGTCAACTAGAAAACAATACAGTCGTTTCAAAAACCAAAGAACCACTAAGCACCTTAGACCATGCATTGATACATATGTACGTGTTTGAGATACATGTGCTACATCAAGCCTATGAAGTAGCAAATACACTTTTTCATCATAGATGATTTAGAATAACATGGACTTATTTCTTGGCACATCAAAGTCGATTGCTTTAATATTAATTTTCTAAGTTTTGTAAACTTTTTCCAAGGAAGGTTTTATGATTTCATTTAATTCGAAGATCATGGTGTGAATTTCATCAAACTGATTTCAAGACTTTTTGTGACTCTAATGATACAACAACAATCGTCTTTACTCCGAGAAATCCGCACCACAATGTAGTAGAAATAAACATAGAAACTTATCATAATGATAAACCTGTTGAATCTCGATTTTGATGATACGTTCCAATTGTCATTTGGTTTGTCTAATTTATATGTTATAAAGTGTGCAGGATTAACTATGATGGCAGTAAGACATGCAGCAGGGTTGTACCGGAGTCAGACCAAGATCACATTGAGTTCGAGAGTGGATCGTCGGAAGTCAGAACTTCTCGGAAGTTCTCGCGGGACCCTTCAGAAGGCCTGGAGCTTGCTATATAAGCTCTTGGAACTCACAGACGATCGTTGCAAAGTCTAGGAGCTTGTCGGTAGTCCACCCAGCAATTACGAGGGTTCATCGGATGTTCGCCGGAGTTCAATCGGAGCTGCGCCGAAGAGCGTTGACCACTGAACACGATTGGCGTACTCATGTCTTAAATGTTATAGTTTAAGTTTTAGATTAAGTTTAGGATATGGGAGGGATCCCACGAACTTAAATTTAGGGTTAATTTAGGGGCTAAACTAGGCCCTTACAAACTGACCCAACCCTTCGGACTTGATTCTGACCGTGGTGCATCCGCCCAGAGACTCTGTCTCCCAAGAATTATGGTGGTGGGCCACTGGCAGTTATTGCTCGCCGCATGGGACTGCTAGAGTCGATTCCGAGCTCTGTCATGCGATGGTCTCGCCTAGTGTCAAGTGCCAAGCGGTGGTACCGCCAGGGACCCCAGAAATCCAGGAGTGGATCACTTTTAAAAGCTCCATTTTTGAACCTCATATGGGGCCTATAAAACCCCACCCTTTTCCTGCCAGAAAGGTACCTGAACACTTTGCTTTAATTTCGCGTTTTGAGGCCTTAAAGTGTTGTTAAGACGCTAGAATCTCCGCCTTTCTTACTAAGTGTTGCGATCATTCAGAGAGAGTGGAACTTGGTAAGGGTTTTCTCTTACGCCCATGCAAAAGGAGAAAAGCTCTAAAAGGGTAGTTTGCCTTTGCATATGAAGGACGGGCCTCTAGTGGACGCTAGGCCTCGTTGGAGAGGAAGCCGAAAGTGGATGTAGGTCACAATTGACCGAACACTCTACAACTTGGTTTGCATTTCCTTTGAGCACTTTCCTTTTAATAGAAACTGCCTCCCTCCTTACTAAAGCTAAATACGTTTAATCGCTTTGAGATAAAACTTTCCGATATCAGGCCTTCTACGAAGACTCTTACTAATCTACAGTTTTGTCATTTGTGTGATTACTTGCTACAAATCACCATAAGCTCTTCCTTGCATTTTCATTAAGGACTTCACGTCTCAAACTCCTTCGACAACAAGTGGGGGAGTGAAAAATCAGTCTGTTTGAAGTTCCGCTTTAATCGAAATCAAAGGTTTTTGAATAGCGAAAGTTTCCGCTGCACTCATGTACCCCCAGGCCCCCTCTAGTGTCGCTCGTTGAATTCCTAACACTTGGTATCCGAAGAGCGAGGTCCACACCTCAGTTGGATTAAAACCTTAAGAGAGTTCTGAGCATTTGCCGAAAGCGAATTGATGTCACTCAATACTATGTCGCTTTATACATGTTCCATGGGATCGGATTTACACCTATTAGACGAGACTAATAATGAGGACGTTGAACACTAATTTTCTTGGATTTGTGAGCTTTGAATATTGTAGAAAATTGGATTTCAAAGCTTGCCATCGTTAATAATTTCTCTTACCACGTGATCGTATTGTAATTCATTGGAGAATACTACTTTCAGATTTAATGTACGATCTCTGACTGCCTCTTTTTTGCACTAGATACAACCACCTTTTGCACTGTCGTGTTTTTTCAGGACTTATAACCACCCCTTTCGATCATTATTAACACGTGCTAGCTTGAAAGTGCCATCACGAAGGCATAGAGTCTAGATACGAAAAGTAAACAACTCAACCTTTTAGTACAGTCTTAAATGAATTTCTTGTTCTTATCGAATGAAGAAACCGATCTGAGGAATCATATGGAGACATGTACAAACCCGTTTTACGGATTCCTCACTAGTCTAAAGGACTTGGTAAAGGTTTTTTCGTATTTTGAGCTCGTTAAGAAATTTTAAGATCGCTCCAAAGAGTTGAGACTCTACAGTCATGGCCATTCAAGAGGCCCAAAGATTTAAATAACTTTCCCGGGTTGAAGAATTAATTAGGTCACTAATAACCTATGAAATGACTTATAATAGCTCAAAAGAGCATGATGACACCCTTCCAAGAAAGGAAGATAGGAACACTAAGACCTCAGACGACATTTGAGAAAACTTAAAGTGATGATGCCTTTGACGATGACTTGACACTTTTAACAGAAAATTAAAAAATTATTAAAGAAACAAATTTTAAAAATGATATAAAAGATACATTTGAACCTACAACAATATCAGCATTTATTACGAATGGCAAAGAAGCCAAGACACTACAAAAGTGAATGTTTCCCAAGCCACAGAATAGTACAGACCACAGAAGAAGGCGCTCCAGCACATTGGATGACTCATGAGTGCTCCGAATAGAAGACCCACACCGAGCAAGTTGCACAACATGCACTAAGGCCATTGTAGAGGAGTTATCAAGGGTTCAATTGATGCACATTATAGCATTGCTGAAATATTAAATGCTTGCTATGATTTATTTGCTAATACAAAAAATAATTAGTAGAAAAATACATAAAAAAAAAATGTTAAAAAAGGAGCATGATTCCTTGTTTATAATTTCGATAAATTAAAATTAAGCATATATGATAGTTTATCCTCCTGTACGAAATGCATATTTAAAAGAAGTCAAAGGGAGAACTTACTATGCCAGATACCCTAAAAAATTGAAGTTTGGTAGCAAATCCTTTAACATGATCCTTACTATAAGGGTCAAGTTCATAAAAGAAATGATTCATTGTGAAGAGCGCTCACCAAATTACCCACTTCGTTAAAGACCCTATCTTTGGCCATCCGCCTAACAAATGTAACATAACTTTTTTGCAAACGTGCATAAAACGTATCATTATCTTTAAACCATTGTAGTCCAAACAATTTGATTTAAGTTCCTAAGGAACTGTAAAGACCTCCATATAACATATAAGATCACTTAGATAGGTTTTTTGAGCGCACCCAAGTCTAATGGGTCCCCTACAAATCATCCTTTTTTTTAGAAACGTCTACTCTCACATCTAGAGCAAGAGATGAGATCTGGCTTGGTTTGGTCTCAAAGTTTATACCAGATAAAAAGGATCCACAATTACCTCATGAACTCTCTAGCTACATGACGAAAAGAGATAATCATCATTAACCTATCAATTACAACTGATACTTTATTCCATACGTTAAGGAATGTAATCTTGTGTGATAAAACACTTAAGTTTTATCCCTCATTTTGAAACTTGTAAACTCTTATGCATAAATTCCCCTTCCACATCCTTCCGAATTTCGAATTTATCGGATACATTCCTTTCTCAATTTTGTCGATGCAACTAATTTTTTACAAGATCATGAACTTACGGTTGGCAATCCAAGTTTGCATATACATGTGATATGATTAAATCCTGAACTGCGAGGCCTGACTGTTAATCTCGGCTTTTGATGATGAAGTCATTGTCAGTTGTTTATCTAATCTATATGTTGAGATAGTTACAGTGATAACTACAATGCAGTAAAACTTCAGTAGGTGTTGAGTCGGAGTCAAGACCAAGATCACGGTTGGGGTTTGAAGTAATCGTCGGAACTCACGTACGATCTCAGAAGTTCTATGGGAACAATTCGCGAAGTCCAGGAGCTTGCCAAAGAAGCTCGTCGGAACTCCGCCAAGAGATGCGTCGAGAAGCCAGGAGTTTATCGCAGTAGTCCGTCGGAGCATTCACCGCGGGTTCGTCAAATGTTCTCCGGAAGCTCATCGTAGACGTCGATTGATGCACTGGAACATCAACGCTTTGCAAGTATGATATCTTAATTACGAGTTAGCATTTAGATTAAGGAGGATGAGGGTGAATCCCATTAACTTATCTGGGGCCAATGGGGCTCTTAACAGACTCAAATTGTGCCATGGCATAGCCCATTCAACGCGTCTTCCTAAACCGCGTGGCACTGCCCAGAGACGCGGCGAGGCCAAATGCTGCGTGGGTACACTAGCAGTTATTGCTGCCAACAGTGATGGTACCCGGCCCCTGTTCAGTGGGGTACCGCTAGACGCTCGTCTAAGTGGGACCGCTATACTGAGCGTGAGTACCACTCAGTGTAGATACATGTGTCGTGACCTGCCCATTATGCACTGTGTACTGCTAGGACACTAGAAATGCCAGGAATGGACACTTTTGAGCTCTAATTTCAACTGATTGGGTCTATATACACCCCCACCCTTTCTTGCATAAAGTAAACCGAAAGCTTTGCTTTTATGCTAGTATTTTATAGGCTTGAAAGTGTGGAAAAGGCTATAGTTTCTTCTCCCTCTTTTCTTTTAAGTGTTGATTATTACAAGAGAGGATGAACACTTTAAGGTTGTGCTCCTAAGCCTGTCAAAGGAAAAAGCTATAACAGGGTGTTGGCCTTCCTCTTGAGGAAGCCTCTAGTGGCATCGTGGACCTCGTCGAGGAGAAAGCCAAAATTGGATGTAGGTCAAGATTGACCGAACCACTCCTACCCTCTCGTTTAATCATATTTACAATTCGCTCTTTATCTTAACTGTAAATTACCTTTATTGATTTCAACTTCAACTACACTTCCTTTACTTCTTAACTTTAAAGATATTTTTGAATGGTTTTCATACGAAAGTTTGTTTAACCGACGAAAAGTTGTTCCCGCACACTATTCACCCCCCCATCCCCCCCTCTTAGTGCTCTATGATCCTAACAATTGGTATCCGAGCGGGTTCACTCTCATTGGATTAAAACCCAAGAGAGATGGCATATGCCGAAAACCAGAAGGGTCACTCCGTATTATACGTCCGCCCATGTTTCAATTGTAGAATTAAGCACCTATTGGAGACCCAATTTGACTTCCTTATTCCATAGATTTTGAACTTTGGAATATTATTACAAATTGATTTTCAAAGTCCTTCCTCTTCCAATGCTCGATTGGAATGAATTATGAAGAAGACCTTTCCACGTTAAATGTAAAGGCTATGAAGTGCTTATTTTGTCACTTGATAAAACGATTTCAGTCACGTGTGCGTTTGTGAAACGCATTGAGATTACATATAAACGCGAAGTGACCCAAAGGCATGAAATAGATGAAAGAGGCAAAAATCAATCTTCATACATCTTATGAACTTTTTTCAACGAAACCGAGTGAGATCATAGGTGACATGTACACGCCCTTTACGATGTCGTCAATGGTCTAAAAGGACTCGTAAAATTTTGACCCAAAGTTGTGAGCTCATTAATAAAATTTTAAAGATTCCGTCCAAAAAAAGTGGACCCTAAAGTTGACTATCATGTAAAGAGGCTAAAGATTTAACAACTTTCCCTCTTAAAGATTCATCGAGTCATTAATGACCTCAAATGACTTGCAAAGCTCATAAAGTTTGATGAGGACCCCTGCGAGGAGAGAACGAAGGATATACCCTATAGAACTTAAAGAACCCCCTTGATAGAACACTCAATTATGCTGACTTTGCGATGACTTTGTACTTTCTAAACAACAAGGAATTTAAAAATTTCTTAAAAAAATAAATTTAAAAAGATAATAAAATCAATTTGAACCTAAAAGAACCAGTTATTTGCTACAATACAAAAAGCAGAGACACTATAAAAGTGAATGTCCCCAATCCAGCAGAGAACCCAATAAGAAAGGCGCCAAAGTACATGGGATGACTCAAGCGAATCCGCAAGAAGAGATTCCAACATCGAGCAAGTTTCTTATTATTTAGCTTATGGCCATCGGAGAGAAGTATCAAATGTAATTGAGGTATGATAAATTATCAATTGATGGATTATTACATGCTTTCCATGACTAATTTGATGATGCCCAAATAATTAGCTAAGAAAATAAAAATTGTTAAAAAAAGGAGCAGGATACTCTTGTTAGTAAATGTGATAGAATTAAATTAGCATAATGATAGTTTTAGTTTCATGACGAAATTCCATGACTAGAAAGACTCTAAAAGATGAACTTTGCTACTCAAGGACCTTGAAGAAATTCCGATTGGTCGCAAGTCCTTGAACTGATCTTCCAAACTTGGTCGACGTTCATAAAAGAAGTGAATCAGATTTGTGAGAAAGTCTCTCACCAAAATCCACCACCTTCATTAAAGCCCTATCTTGCCTCTTTCGTACCAAAACAAATGTACTTTTGTTGCAACATGGCATAAACTTCTATTGTCCATTTAAGAAGATTAGTCCTAACACATTGTTTAGGTTTTTTAAAAGGAACCGTAATAAAATTCTATGCAACGATGGCAAACATTTTAGATTGATTTTAATGCACCCAAGATTAAATAGGTTACCTAAAAATTATCCTTTTTTGTATAAACATATATCACCACAAGCTTATGATAAGAGATTGGGAACCTTGATAGTGGATACTCAAGGCATGATAACCAGATCCATATCAATTCTCTAAGCCACTAGCATAGACGAAGCTAATGGTCACATTCGGAGACAACAACAAAGTAAAATCATTGGCACGGAACTATGGTAACAAATACATTTCTTTATTGAAATGTTTTGTTATTGATGGTTTAAAACATAACCTCTTGAGCATCCTCAATTTGTTTGATAAAAGAATATATTGGCAATTCGAAGCGAATGCGGGAATCATGAAAAATCATACAAACAGACCTGCGATGATAGGCAGAACAACAAAAGAAAACTTATACCTCATTGAACCTCAGGTCCTTTTGGTGGAAAAAATGGTGGTTTCTCGCTTTGCATGACGATGCTTGCGTTAAGCATAGAGATTAGGTCATGCAGCAGGAAACTAAGCACGCCAATTTCAGCCAAAGAACTTTAAAGAATTCCTCAGAGCAAGGTCATCACAGATAAGTATTAGGCTTGGCAATTAGAAACAAATAAAGGGTAGCTCAAATCTAAGAATCAAATAATACCTCGAAACTTTTACAATTGATCATAGGACCTATTCGACCAACTCTCACATCAACCTAGGAGGTGCAATAGGCTTTTGTTATTGTATATTAGGATAGAGATACACGGGACTATGTCTTGCAACTAAAAGTGAATGCTTAGTATTCACTAAAGTTTTGTAACCTTATCAAACTAAAAATCTCCATAACTTTTATCAATTACGAATTGATCCCGATGGGGAATCTTCAAAACCATGATTTTCAAGAATTTTTGTAAGCAAATGGATACAACTACAACTGCCTATCCAAGAAAATCCTCCCAAATGGAGTAGTATAAAAAAGCATATAAATTGACAAAGAAAGGACAAGAACCTTGTGAAGGAACATAGGCTACCTAAATAGTTTTGGCCAGCCGTAAAGCACTACTGCTAATTATAATAGAGTTCTAGTAGGGGGAGACCCTTACTCACCCAACCTCCTTAAGTGGTCGGACAAAAAAAACCAAGTATTCATATTTTTACCAGTTTTTGGTGTAAAAGTGTTTTTATCTTGAATGACTAAAAGATGCCATTAAGGAAAAATTGATGCTAAATTCAATGACGGTAATTTTTTTCTTGTTTTCTTTGCTTTTCTAAAGCATTTCATATTCTGCAATAAAGACTTTATTGATAAAGAATCCATTCATGTTATTTTTAATGAGAGTTCCTGACTCAAGAAACTAATTTGATGAGGATTTAATTTTGAAATCTTTGAATTAACTAAACCCGCTTCTCCAACTAGCACTTAGATGCATCTACGTCCGAAATATCCTTACCCAGGATTGGAAGTCATGTAGATGCGCTCCCCCTTAAAAAAACGGACTAATCTTTGGCGGAGACCCACTCAGGGGGTTCAAACCACGTTCTGCCTTAAAAACTTTTATGCCACAGCCACTTTTCTCTCCCAAAATTGAACCTAAAATTTATTGAGAAGCTATGAAAGATATTCATTGCTTATCGATGCAAGGATGAGTTAAATCATGTGAGAGAAAAGAAAAAGGGGGGAAGCCTGATTCCTAGGCAAATGACCAGTTCGGTTAGATACTAAATGGCCGTTAGAACAAAGGCAAGATGCATTGGTACATGGGTTAGAACATCATGGGTAGCTTAGGCCAAGGTGGCAAACAAGAAAAGGTACAATTACTAAAGAAACCGTACCCTCTCTGGCTTGTTAGAAACGCTAAGGATGCTCCTTGCTTATCATAGTAGGAATACTTTGTTTAAGTTGTTTCAAATGGAGTTAAAAGCGCTTGGTCGTAATGGCTTTATTTCGAATAAGTTTTTAATGTTACCAACCTCCCGATTTGAGAATATAGTGTCCCTTAATCCATGGGTTTAAATATTAAAGACTCTCTATGATTTAAATAACCCTAAGTCTTGGTATGTAGAGCTTAGTGTCGGTTCCGGTATTGAAAATAATTCGCTACAGTTAAGGTCGGATACTACATTGGTTCCTAAAAAAAAATTTAAAAGAATTTTCTCATTGTTCAGATGTATATGGATTATATTATCTTCGTTGCTACGAATAATCTCTTTGTGAATCTTTTGGCTGAAACTCGGACCTTGAGTTTTGAATGATGGGATGGGAGAATTAACGTTCTTTTTAAGCTTACAAATTAACAACTAAGCAATAGGCATCTTTATTAGGCAAGACTACAATGCTTTAGGATTTGCGAAAGACCTTCATATGGATATCTCAACAGCGCATTCAACACTCCGTTGAGCCATCTCCACTAAGGTTAGAAAATTGATGAAAGTGAGAAAAGCTTTGATCAAAAAACTATAGAAGGGATGAAACGCTACTTTACCTTATGCACTAGACTCAGATAGCTGTTCAATGGAGAACTTGTGCTAGTTTTCAATCACTCCGAAGAATCTCCTCTCAAAGTAATTAAAAGATACTTAGATATCTAAGGAATCACAATCTAGATTATGTATCCAAAACCAGACTTTTGAACTAATTACGTATGCTGATGCTAGTTTCTGGGTATAACTAAGAGAAAAGCACTCAATAACATGTCAATTTTTGGGACATGCACTTAGTTCTGGGTCATCTAAGAACCAAAACTCCAGTTGAACTATCTAAACCGAAACTGAGTATACATTGCAAGCTAGTGCATTCGGTGCGACAATTGTGTGGCCTGAAAACCCCTTAGCAATGATCAAGGGTATCTTATAGAGATTCCCATTAATGTGATACACACCGTGCAATAGGGGCAACAAAGAGGCCTATTGCACCCCAGCACAAACAATACTGATATTACAGTCACTTTAATCTGATGCACGTCACGAATCATGACTGTAAGCCTAGAGTTCATTGATTCTATCCCAATTACTGAATTTTCAAAGCCTTTAAGTGAAGGAACAATTTGTTGCATTAGAAGAGAATTAGGAATGTTGCGTTTGTCCGAATATATGAATTTGTTAAATTTCATTTTCGCACTCTTGATTTCTATGATACAATCACATAAAACGCATGTGAAACTCGGATGAATTTGACATGATTATAACTTAATAACATATTGGAAATGATAGGTCGTGAGGTCTAAAAATTTCCATGATGATAAGCAATGTTTTACCTTCATGAGTGTGCTAACAAATTTGATAACAAAACCTTATCCGAATGCGATTGGTACTTCTCTTCCGGACTTCCTTGGAGTCTGACTGGAGCTTTCATGAGCCGATGCATAGCAAGTTGATTCATATAAGCTCCATGATTTTGACATTGAAGTAATTAACAGATGCATCTCTCATGGATGTATCTTTTGAAGTTTTAATCGATAATGTATTTTAATGAATGATTCTTTCACCTAAGATTCATATCTGAATGAATGAAATTGCTTTTAAAGAACACGGCAAGGATTTGATGTCCCATAAATATCCTTTGATGCCTTGTAAAATGAAGCATGATTAATCTCTTATCTTTTAACTTCAATTTCACGTATTTCACATGGCTTTCCTCCTTCATGCAACCGTTATTGCAACGGACGAAGTAATGACCACTATCTCCTTACCGAAGGTTTGCTTGAGTACCATGTCATTGGCGTGAAAAATAATTTGTAGTAAGGGCATCCTTACCACAATTGATTTTGAAAAATACATGATCTTACACCAACTTATTAACTATGCTTGAAAGACCTTGAATTGGTCTCCTTTTTGTTTATGACAAGGTGGAGACATATGTGGTAAATTGCATGATAGAATGAATTGCGATACACTGAAATTGTGCATTAATGATAAGATATCTAGAGCTTATTCTAATTTTCAAGATACTTACCTTGATATTGCTATGGATGGCATATTTGCATTATGTTAAGAATATCTATAGCTCACGTTGTAATTACAAATGATAGCTGACCATACATGAATAATGCTATAGAGTGACTCGCCTTCACATTTGAAATTAAGACTTGAACATGGATGTCGTTCCTTTGACATCAGTTTTCAAAAATACATCTGATAGACATGATGGGGTATTGGATAGTTAAATTCAATTAACTTATCAAGATATCTCGTGAATTCAAAGCGTTGGAATTCAAAATGACTTATCTCCAGTTGGCATATATAGGGAAGTGTAGACGATTAATCCGTCATCAAGTGAGTGTCATCATCAAGGAGCGAGATTGGTGAATCTTAAGTTGATGGAGAGTCATTGTCATTTGTTGATCTCATCCATAGATTGAGATAAGTGTGCAGGATTAACATGAATGCGAAGAACATGCATCAGGTATGCAGCCAAATGTCAGACCAAGAGCACGTTGGGGGTTTAAAGAGTGCATCGGCATCCTACGTCGCGGAAATCGCGGGAACAATCCGAGAATCCAAGAGCTTCCAAAGACTCGTCGGAACTCGCCACGATACATCGGGCGCAGTCCATGAGGTTAACCCGTGAGCCGCTAGAGCATCGCCGAGGGTTCATGTCTGGAGGTTCGTCCGAAGTACTCGTCGGAAGAAGCGATTAACACGATTTGCATATTGATTGCGGATATTGTAGTTAACAGATAGATTAAAGTTAGGATTGTGAGTGATCCATTAACTTAATCGGGCCAATTGGGCCCTTACAGACCAAATTGGGTACATGTCACACCCATTCGGACCAGACTCCTTGCGTGTGGGAAGCAAACCGCCTGAACTCGGTCATCCCGGAATCGGCCAGTGGTACCGCTGAGAATTCTGGCGCCAGCATGGGTAACTGCCCCTGTGAGCTTGGTCTGCCAACTGATGCGTATACTGCTCAGTGATAGATGACAAGCGTATACCGCCCCATTTTGGCGAAGGGTACCGCCAGGACGCCCGAAAATCTGGGGAAATCGACACTTTGGAGCTCCAATTTTAGCCCTTAATTGGGGCATTATATAACCCCACCTGTCGGGCATGAAGGACATCGAAAGCTGCTTTATTCTGAGTAGTTGAGACGTTAAAAGTCGTGGAAAAAGGCTATAGTCGGCCTCCCTCTGTTCTTTCTAAGTGTTGATCATGCAAGAGAGGAGTAAAACTTTAAGGTTGGCTCTAAAGCCCGCAAAAGAGAAAATGGTAACAGCGTTTGGCCTTCGCCTATTGAATGAAAGGCCTCTAGGACGTCGTTGACCCTCGCCGAGGAGGAGGTAAATGGATGAGGTCAATATTGACTTAACTTCCTCTAAATCTTGGTTTTCATTGACTCTGCTCTTTATCTTAACTGGCACACTAACTTCATATTTGACTATCAACGATACTTCCGCTACGCGCTTAACTTGTAAAGATCTTGCCGAAATGGGTTTCGTACAAAGTGTGTTTGTAACCGATTGCAAAGGGTTCCACTACCACGAAGTCCCCCCCCCCCCTCCCCCCCGCTGAGGCCTTGATCCGAACACTACGAGCGGTCATGATGATCATGGAACCTATTGAAAACCGATGACCTCAATGCATTTGGGGTATGAAGTACGCAGTTTTACAAGATCACTCATGAACGGAGAATCTTCTCCTCAGTGAGGAGAATGTTTTACAGCATTATGTAGATGAAGATTATGTCTCTACAACAAAAACTCCCTCAAGTTGAAATCACCCCACATCCCACCCAAAACCCTAGTAAGCAGTGCTCACTGCCTATAGGCGAGGCACCCCCGCACAGTGGCGTAGCACCGCCAGCTATCGGGGCGGCAAGTGTGCCCTCAACCCGCCACCTCCCCTTTGTAAAACCGAGCTAGGGCACGTAGAACTGTCCCAACTCATTTTCCCTCTCCCTTGTAGATCCACACCCTCTTTCATACTATTCTCTCCTCTAGTTCCCATAATCTCTATTTCCTGCAAGATCAATGATATATCCACTCTTCTGCAGATCTCAACTAAGGGATTCTCAAAGGCTTTGATTTTTCTTGTATTATCGACTCTTGCTCATTATCTATCTTCATAATAGTATATTTATGGTTCTAGACTATCCTCCAGGGACAAGAAGAGGAATTAGAAGAAAACTAATGATTCTATACTCTTCGATTCTAATCAACATGCCCTAAAATTTGTATCCATCAAATTTTAGACATGTTCATAAGGGAAAATATTTGAGTTTATATAAACTGAGTGATTTTAGAACCTATTCAATGGTTTTTTAAATTTTATAACCCCTCTCCCAATCTTGCAAATAAGTGACCTATCTACCCTAACTTCTAAAGTTTTTTATAACCATCTACATGTGATTGAAAAAGAAAGGGTGTCACCTTCGTTTAGGACATCATATATCCATTACGGATAGATCTATTTGTGTGACATCATAGGCAACCTTGTGAAGAAGGTGTTTTATTTTAGAGGACAGGGATGATGAAATAATTGGGCACTTAGTTGATGATCTCCTAGAAATAATTTTGGCAATCCTAACTTAATGATACTTCCAACGCTGTCTCATTTACTACTTAAGCACAAAATACTCATCACATCTTGATTAGTATCATTCTCCTTGAACACTACCATCATGAGAAGGTAAGCCAAATGGAACTAAGTACCATATATTGGGCTTCATGAAAGGATATAGCACTAGTTTGGTTACATTTCCAATAAAACATAATAGAAATAGCTAAAAAGAGATATGATGCCCATATTGTGGCATAAAATCACTAGAATAGGCCTGTCTAGATATTGCAAATCCACCCGACTGAAGAAGTTATAAAGCTAGAACAGGTTTAGTATCTATAATAAAATCTACTTCGATGGATGAGATGGATATTCTGAAATGGTAGTGGGTTAACTTCCTAGAAGAACCGATCCCCCTCAACCTTGAACCAAATCGAACACCAATCTGTTAGGGGTAATTGGTCTCTTCCAACCGGTCCCTTTGAGGATCACCTCCATATAGGCAAGCACATTCTTCCCATCTATCGAAAGATATGGGGATTCAGAACGCTTTGAACCAAAAGACAAGATTGACTTAAATCTGCCAAGACAATCTATCTAAGCTCATCAGCTTCCCGACAGTTTGACACAGTTGTTTAGATATTTTAACTTGTCACCACTGAATGAGCATATTATGTATTTAGAAAAAGTTGACACACAATTCCTTCTTGTCATGTTTATAATACTATGTTTGTTTGGTAACCTTTATGCTACTCACTTGATGATCGCATGCCATTTACTTTGATTATCGCAAGTCCTTTGATATGGCTACCTATTGGTACTACGACTTGATGTTTTGCGAGTTTTGAATATTATTTGTCCGAATACATGAATGTCATACAGTTTCATTTTTCCGTATTTCTGATTCTTTGATCACTGTGCACTTAATTTGATGCTGAATTTTATTAATCCTAATTTTACATGATTATAATATGTGGCCTCATACATGTTACTTTAATGTTGAAAATTTTTGTGCCTTGAGGTAAAAATTTCCATGATGATGATCCATGTTATACTCTCATGCTTGTGACTTGAGAAGTTTAATCATATATTGGATTCTTAATCTTTAAGCACTAATGATCCTACCTTTCATAATTAAAGCTATGACAAAACCTTGTCCGAATGAGTATTTTGTTGTATTTCCTCTTCCGACTTAATGTATTTCCTTTGAATTGAGTTTTCACGTCTATGCCTATCAAATTTATCGCATATCCATGCTCCATCACTAACTGACTTTGGATACATGGAATTAATTGCCAATGCATCTCTCATGGATTTATCATTTGTGAATTTTAATTGAGATGAAATTTGATAGAATGAATTCTTTCACATGAATTTCTTCCTCGAGAGAAGATTTTTTTTTGAGATGAACACTTGCAAGGATTTAATTTCACAGTAATTTTGATCCTTGTGAAAATTGAAACATAATGAAGACTCTCTTATCGTTTTAACTTCATTCGAAGTGGTTCTCAATGGCTTTTTCCTCCTTACTGTCCCTTCCTGCAAAGTCATTGAAGATAAATAAAAAAGTATAAAGTAAATGCAAGCTATCTCTTTATGTAGAACTTGTGAATGATAACCTGTCATAATGTTGAAATATTAATGCTATAATTATTTTTTTACAAAGTTTGAAATATTACATGAATTCTTTTTACACACTGCATACATTGTTGAATCGCGGTGGGTGCTCCTTTTTGTTGATGACAAAGTGGAAGCATATGGATAAATTAATATAGAATGAATTGTTTATACAGTTTGCATTATATAAGATATCAGAGCTTACTTGCAATTTTACAAAGTTGATATCTTGTCCCTATGATGAAATTGCTATGTTATAAAGTTAAGGTATCTTACCATATTATGAAATTGCTATGATTGTTATCCTTCATATTTGAAATATAAGACTTGAAAATGGATGTCTGCCTTGACATCATTTTCATATTGCTATATCATGATAGGAATCCTATGTGATTATTGATAAGTTGAATGACCTAACTTATCAATTCTCTTAATTAAAGCTTTGAATTTAAGATGACTTTTCTCAAATATAGCATATTAGATAGGGGGGTTAAGGTTAACTTCCGTCATCAATTGCTTGTCATCCTCAAAAGGGAGATTGTTGATCTCGGATTTTGAATGATGAATCAATTGTCTTTGTTGATACTATCTATATTTTGATAACAGTATGTAGGATTTAACTAACCATTGCAGTACAGACATGCAATAGGTGTTGTGCCGGAGTCACGATCATATCACGTTGTGGGTTCGGCGTTCGTCGAAATCCGACTTCATCGGAATTCTACGGAAACCAACCAGAAGTTCGGAGGTTTGCCATAGAAGCTTGTCAGAACTCACCAAGAAAGATCGCCGTGGAAGTCCAGGACTTGCCAAGAGTCCGCTGGAGCATTCGCCAAGGTTCATCGGATGTTTGCCGAAGTTCGCCGTGAGCTCGTCGGAAGAGCGATGACTTACCGGAACACGAATTGCCGTAATCATATCTGAAATGTTATAGTTAGAGTTTAGATTAGTTAGGATTGATAGGTAATCCCACTAACTTAACTTAAGAGCTAATTGTGCCCTTAACCGACTCAAATGGGCCGAAGGAATAGCCCATTCGGACCCCGAAATTCCCGGCCGACGGTGGCACCCCCAAGCGACTCACCGTCTCCCAGGAGTTCTTGGTGGGTGGTACAGGCCCAGACTCGCGTGGTATCGTTAGCAGTTATTGCTGCCAACGGTGGTCAAGAACCCCCTGTTAGGTCTGTACTGCTAGAGTCGGTCTCCGAGCTCTCTAACAGGCAGTGGTACTGCCCAATTGAGCGGTATACCCGGCCCAGTAATGATGGTGGTATCGCCAGGACCCGAAATCTAGGGGGATTCGATACTTTTAGCTCCATTTTTTGAACTCTTGGGGCGCCCTATGAACACCTCATCCTTTCTTGCATGAAAGGGAACGAAAACTTACTTTAATCTTGAGTCTTTGAGGCCTTAAAAGTGTTGTAAAAGCCTCGAATTCTCCTGCCTGTGTGCTTCTAAGTGTTGAGATTATTCAAGAGGAGGTGTGAACTAAAGGGTTGTCTCCCTTAAGCCTAGCAAAGGAGAAAGCTGTAAAAGGGTGTTGCCTTTGCCTAGTGAAGGAAGGCCCTGGCGAACGCCGGTGACACTCGTCAATAGGAAGCCGAAAGTGTATTAGGTCATGATTGACCGAACCACTCTAAACGCCGTTTGCATTTACTTTGAGCATCTTTCCGTATAGCAAACTACCTCTCCTCCTTACTGTGCTTTAAATACTCTACATTCGCTTTGAAGTAAAACATCTTCCCTAGCTTGGCTTTTACGAAGACTTTAACGAAATCTACGTTTTTTCATTGTGTGATTTATATTCCGACAATCAACCTTAAGTCTTCTCTGCTTTTCACTTAAACTTCAAGCTCAAATTCCTTCCGAAATGATTGAGTTATGAAATCATTCCTCGTTAATCAACTTTTAATCCGAAATAAGGTTTTTGAAATGCAAAAGATTTTTCGCTACACTAATTCACACCCCCCCCCCCCTCTTAGTGCTCTCTTGATCCTACAGAACCATGTTAAATGAATATAGCCTACCCAAATACTTTTTGGCCGAAGCCGTAAATACGAAACTATCTCATGAATGGGTTGTAGTAAAGACCATTAGTTTTCCAAACTCTTTATGAGTTGTGGAATAACAAAAACCCTAACGTTCATAGTTTAAACTTTTTGGTGTAAATGTTTTATTTTGCATAAACAAAGATCCTTAGGAAAGTTTATGCAAAATCCATAAAGGATTTTTCTTGGTTATTCTTCTATTTAAAAGGCTTTTCACATCTTATAAAAGAACTTTAGTTAGAGATTCTATCATGTTGTTTTTAATGAAATTCGGAAGTTAAGAAAAATTGGTTTTGAGGATGATCTTAATTTTGATACGTTTGAATTTAAATGGAACCCTTTCTTCATCTATCAACTTGGAGGTGGTGTCGGTCTTCTTCTAAAAAGCTTCTTTTACCGAAGAATGAGAGTATGTCGAATACTCATCTAAGGAGCTAATTTATAGGAGACATATCGAAGTGGTTCAACTACACATCTTCTCTTAAGAATTTTTGTGCAACGCCGCTTTTTCTCTCCCAAATTGAACCTAATTGCATTGCGAGACCCTGAAGATGAATTCATGTCATCGCAATGCAAGAAGAATTATATCAATTGAAAAAATGAGTGTGAAAGCTTGTCCCAGGCTAATGCCATTTAGTTATTGTTACTAAATGAGTTTTTAGAAACAACAAGATGAATTGGTATCGTAGTTTAGAACAAGGCTAGATTAGTACCAAAGGTTTCAACCCAGAATAGGTACGATTATGAAGAAACCTTCTCTCTGTGGCACGATTAGAAGTCGAAAGATGCCCTTGCCATACTAGTAGTATAATTTTAAGTTGTATCAAATAATGTTAAAAGTACTTTTCTTAATAGCTTATTTTTCGAAAAGTCTATGTTGTAACAACCTCCCGGATTAAGAATGATAATTTCCCTAATTCATGTGTTAAATAACAAAGCTCTCTCATCGATTGAAAAGCCCCAAGACTTCATATGAGAGACTTAGCTCCTTTCTTATTCAAAGTATTTCTCTAAGGCAATGGTCGATACTACATTGTTTATTAAAAATTTTGAAAATAGTGTTCTTATTGTTCAAATTTATGTTGATGATATTATTTTTGGCTCAACAAATGATCCTTATGTGAATAGTTTGCCAAAATATGAGTCCTGAGTTTTGAAATTGACCTACGGGGGAACTAACCTTCCTCTTTAGGCTTCAAATTAAACACGTAGTAATAGTATTTTTCTTATCAAACAAAAGATGCTTTAGACTTACTAAAAAGATTTACTATGATAGTTCAAAGGCTATCAACTCTCCTATGAGTACCTCTACTAAGTTAATGTTGACCGGAAGTGGAGAAAGCTTTGATCAAAAAACTTATAGTGGTATTAAGGTAGTTTACTATACCTCACTACAACTAGATCACATCAAGGTTTTTAGTGTAGGACTTGTGCTAGGTTTTCATCTAATCCTAAGATATCTCATCTTAAGTATTAAAAGAATCTTAGATATCTTACGAGGATGTCCAAACCCGCGTGAGTAGGGACAAAAAAGGTCGTGGGCACACCAAGGGCTTCGGGGCAATCTGAGAAGTTAAACTACTTGTTATATGCTGATGCGGATTTTTGCTGAAGGTAAATAGATCGCAAAAGTACATCCCTAGACAATGTCAATTCATAGGACATGCATTATCTCTCGATCTTCCAACGACAAAACTTCGTTGCACTATCCACAATCGAAGCTGAATACTCGCGCTAAGTACCATGTTTTTATAAAGTCGTATGGATGAAAATCAGTAGAAGTTTATAAGATCATCTTAAGAACATTCCATAAAATGTGATACACTAGTGCAATATGTTAACCAAAAACCCTATTCAACACTCTATAACTAAACAAATGGACATTAGGCATCATTTTATCACGAGATCTTGTTAATAATCATGAGGGTAATCTTAGAGATTCTTGATACAACATTCATAGCTAATATCTTTACAAAGCACCTTAAATGAAGAACATTTGATTTCATTAGAAGGATTTAGGATGTTAAATGTTCCCAATGCATGAGTTTGGTTGTATTTCTTTGTCCGAACTATCCTTCTCTAATGTAATTTTCATAAATGGGGCTTTCATGACTATTGATTTTCATCTTCCTTGATATCAAGTTTACTTCAACCTTGCTTCCATCAACTTAATGATTTTTTGATACACTAATCATTTCATGCTTTCATTGACAAAATACATCTCTCACGAGTTTATCTCTTGGAATTTTTTAATGAGAAATGTTGCGTAGAATTTTTCTTTTCATATGATGCCTTCCTCTCTTATTTTTCTCATGAAAGATTAATTTTATAATTCTAATGGAATCTTGATCCTTGAAATATAAATTTTAGTACTTGATAGCATCTGTTAATAATGGGGATTGATTTGGTATGACCTTTCATGATCCTTCTCTTTGATTTAAAGCATGTTTACCGAAACTTTTTATGTTTTTGACTTCACAATTGAATAAGTTAGTGTGACCATGCCTTGAATTTGCCACACTTGTATTATTAAATTTGTTCTCCTTTTTGTTGATGATAAAGGAGGCGACAAAATATAAAAGTGGTAAATTGATGACAACTGGCATTGTAAAAAGAAAAAATGTATATATGTATGCAATGTATCTTATTCATAAATGATTATCATAACTCTGTATCTTTTGGTATGCTTAAAATATAATTGAATGTTCCTATACATTGGCCACACATCACAAATGCTTGAAAATATCTTCAGCATTGTAGATAATGTCTTTCATTTTGATAAGATATCTTGGCTAGCTTGCTATTTTACAATTGATATCTTGCATGGAATATGGATTGCTCTCTTTTATCATCTTGTTATGTTTCACATTTGAAATTCGACTCATCCTTAAAAATGATGATTATCTATACTTGAAAATGGTGTATCGTTGATATTATCTTTATTGATAATAATACGTGGCTCGTATTTTGAGAATGTTTTAAATCATGATAGAAGCATGATTGCATGTAACTTGATTAGGTTTGATCCTTTGAATTCAAAGTCTTGAAATTCAAGAATTTCTTTTCTCAAAGTATGTCATATACATCGGGTAGTAAGACTAAACTCCGTCTCATAAAAAAGGGAGATATTATTGGAATCTCGATTTTGATGATCAAATCATTAAACATTCTTTGATCTATCTATATATTGAGAAAAGTGTGGTAGTATTACTACATACATAAGAGACAAAGCAAGTGTTGTGCCGAGTCAGATCGAGATCTCGTTGTAGTTCCAAAGTTCTCTAAAGTCCAGATGTTCGTCGAAGTTTGCTGAACCAAACCAAGGAGTCCAGAAGCTTGCCAAGATGCTCGTCGGACTCACTATACGATCCATTGTAAGTTCGGAGCTTGCCGAGAGTCCGCCAGAACCATACGGTAAGTTCGTCAGAAGTTCCCCGAAAGAGCAATTGACATATCGAAACAAGATACTCATTGTCAATTGTCTTAATTACGTAGTTATTCCATAAATTGATTAGGTTTGGGAGGTAATTCCACTAACTTAATTAGGGGCCACTGGGACCATGAAACAGGGCTGACTTGGGCCAGATTGACAGCCCATTTAGCATTAAATCAAAACCACGGTTTCACCCACCTAAAGACCCAGTCTCCTAGTGCTCTCGGTAGTGGTACCGCGCATTTAATGCTGCCGTGGTGGTACGCCCTTGTCAAGTGTGGTACCCGCCAGAGCTCGTTCTCCAAGCTCTGTCAGGCGATTAGTATCGCCGACTGGGCTGGTACTGCCAATGTTGTTATGTGTCGGTAGTAGTATGGCCCAGAATGGTGGTGGTACTGGATACCCCCAAAATCCGTGAATGATACTTTTTTGACTTCATTTGAAGCCAATTGGGGCCTATTTTAAATACCCACCATTTTCTACTGAGAGGGTAAGAACCAAAGTGCTATTTATACTTTGGTGAAAAATCTAAGTTTTTGGGGGTTCCAAAGTATGTAAAAGTACGAAAAGTTCTCCTCCCCCTCTCTAGCTTGTAACCATCCCAAAAGAGGAGTGAAAGTTGTAAGTTGTTGTTTGCCTAAACCCCAGCAAAATGAGAAAGAGATGTAAAATGTGGTTACCTTTGCCTATTGAAGGAAGGCCTTTAGTGGTGCCATGACCTCGAAAGAGGAGGAATTCGAAAGTGGATGTAGGATCACATTGACCGAACCACTCTATATTTGGTCGCCGCGCCCTAGCCTCGCCGCCCCGACCGCCCCCGCCCCGTCCCGCGGCGACGCCCCCGCCCCTCCCGCCCGCGACGACCCCCCCCCGGCCGCGACGCCCCCCCCCCTCCGGCCCGCCGGCCCCCGCCCGCCCGCTCGGCCGTCGCCCGCCCCCCGCCGCGCGCACCGCGGCGTCCGCGGCGCCCCCCGGCCCCCCCCCCGCCCGGGCGCCGCCGCGCCGGCCACGCCCCGCCGGGCGCGCCCGGCCCGGCCCCCCCCGCAGGCCCGAGCGCCCCTCCCGCCCCGGTCCCGACCCCCGCGCCCGCGCCCCGGCGGCCCCTCCGCCCCGCCCGCTCCGCGCCCGCCCGGCCCCCCGCGCGGCGCGCCGCGCCCCGGCGGGCGCGCCCCCCGCCCCGCGCCCGGCGAGGCGCCGCGACCCCCCCGCCCCCCGGCCTCCCCGCACGCGCGGCCGCCGCCCTCGGCCGCCGCGCGCCGGCGACCGCCGCCCGCGACGGCCGGGCCACGGACCGCGCGCGGCAGCGGCGGCGGCCGCCCCCCGCGCCGCCGCCCGGGCCGCGACCG